>CM053608.1:117488881-117520856 GCA_028646535.1 Procyon lotor | reverse complement strand
AAAACACTGATAAAAGAAATTTCAAAAAGACAAATAAATGGAGAGCCATGCTATGTTCAAGGACTGGGAAATTCAAGTTTATTAAGATGTATATTCTCCCCTAAATTCACCTTTAAACTCAATGCAATCCTAATCAAAATTCCGGTAGATTGCAGAAACTGGTAATGTGATTCTAAAATTACAAAAAAGCAAATGATCTAGGAAAACAAAAAAGCTTGTAAAAGAACAAAGTTGGAGGACTCACATTAGTGATTTCAAGATTACTGTAAAGCTACAGTAATCAAGAAAGTTTAGAGTTGGCCAAAGGATACACAGAAATAGAAAATAATACCAAGTCAAGAAACAGAACCACATATATGGTCAACTGATTTTCAAACAAAGATGCAAAGGCAAAGCAATGTAGAATGTATAAACTTTTCAGTAAATGGTACCAGAAAAACTAGACATCCCTTATGTTAAAAAAAAAAAAATCTTGATCCCTACACCTCATGACATGATACATACCAGACAAAAATTAACTCAAAACAGATCAGAAGCCTAAATTAAAACCTCAAACTATAAAGCCTCTAGAAAACACCGAAGAAAATCTGTGTCCCTAGCTTAGGCAAAATGTCTTCCATACTACACCAAAAGCATGAACCGTATCAGGAAAAAAAAACCCTATATACTAAATGCCATCAAAGTAAAAAACTTCTCTTCAAAAGACTTAAGCCAGGGTATGGGAGAAGAGGTTTGTACAACATATATCTCATATAAAGAACTTAATTTAATCAAAACTCATTAATAAGAAAAGAACCCTATTAAATAGCAGGCAAGGAGGTGTAGGTAACTCAGCTGGTTGAATGTCTGACTCTTGATGTTGGCTGAGGTCATGATCTCTGGGTCATGAGATGGAGCCCCACATGGGGCTCCCGGCTCAGCCTGGAGTCTACTTGAGGGTCCCTCCCTTTACCCCTTCCCCGTTTCACCTGTGTGCAGACTCTCTCTAAAATAAATAAATCTTTAAAACAAAAAACGGGCAAAAGATCTGAACAGATATTTCACCAAAGATGACACATTTATGGCAAATAAGCACACAAAATGATGCTCAGTTTCATAAATAAAAACCACAGTAATGTGGAGTTTCCACTACATGCCTATTAGAATGGCTAAAATTTAAAAACAAAACAAAACAAAACAAAAAAAGAACTGAATGCAAAGTAGCAGTCATTCTGGAAAACAGCTTAGCAATTTACTATCAAGTTTAATGTATACTTACCATAAGACCCAGCAGCCAACTTCTAGGTATTTACCCAAGCGAAATGAAAATTAATGTTCACACAAAATGTTCATAACCACTTTAATCAGAACTGCCCCCAAATCAGAAGTAATCAAAGTGTCCTTTCACTAGTGAACAGATAAACAAATTATACCTCAGCAATAAAAGGAACTACTGATATAGGCAAAAATATGTATTAATCTCAGATGCATTACACTAAGTAGAACAAGCCACATTCAAAAGGCTAGAAACCTATATTATTAAATTTAAATGACATTCTGGAAACATCAAAACTACAGGGAAAGAAAACAGATCAGTGGTTGCCAAAGGGTGGAAAGCAGAAAGAGAGGTTAACTACAAAGAGGCATAAGGTAACACTTGGGGTGATGGAAATGTTTATTCAGTACTTTGCAGGGTGGGCACACAACTGCATGTATTGTTAAAATTCAATTACTCTAATAAGGTAAGTTTTACTAAACATAATTTATACCTCAATTTTTTAAAAAAGGAATATTAACTCCTAAATTAATTCCTAAAGCAGAGATGCATATAACACACTCACAAATATAATGAATAAATATTCACTTAGGTCTAAAATAATGTTCAGATAGTCCCTAAATGAAAAGAAGGTTTCTAACCCACAGTTCTATCACTTTACCAAAAAAGTAACCAAACCACAACTCCACTTGAGGTCCATTAGTTAGCTGTCAATTACTATTACTATTATTATTTTGAAGTTTGCAGTCCTCCTCCTATTCCAACTAACCTGATACGCTGTGTTTCGTGGTTTAGGCTGTCTTACAGCAGCTGCTGCCCCACCATACATTGTTTTTCCAGGATAAAAAGGAGAATCTCCAAGCTGACTTGTTTTAAGGACTGCAGAATTCCCAAGTGACTGCACAGAAACACAACAATAAATTATGAGCAATAAACACTCAAAACTAATGTGATGAAATCAAATCCCATTAGTACTCACAGGGGACAATGTTCCAAAGGCAGACAAGCTGAATGCTGGTTTTTTTGAGCCGGTGGCAGTGTGCTGTGAGAGTGCAGGAGTACGTTCAGCCTCTGGCGACCACAGAGGTGGCACTGAAGTGTTCTTCGGAACAGCTGTATCTGAAACAAAAACACGCACTGCATAGCAAGAGCACTAATGACAAGAAAATGGAAATTACAAAGTAAGAAAAAACCTATCCCATGAAATTTAACTTCACTACCAGATGCCAAGAATACCTTTATCAGAAGCTCTTGAAGAAAAACCACTGGTAGTTGAGATGTTATCATCATCGTGCTGAGAGGTAGAATCTTTAATTTCCTTTACAAGGGAAAATCCAGAACTGCCAATTGGAAATGCCGAGGATGTGGAGGGCTGACAGTGCAAGGCAGGAGATTCCAACATGGAGAAATTCATATGGCTCCGATGAAGAGAAGGCCTTGTTAATACATCTGGGTAATTTGAAGAAGTACTAGTTGTTGAGGGTTCTTTTAAAAAAAAATTAATATTATGAATATACAGCTTAGAAAAAGCAATACAGTATCACAACAAACGGTGTTAAAAAAAATACTATATAATACAGCTTCACTGCAAGTCACTGAAGCCTCCCATGATAAGACCAATTTAGGCTATTCTTAAGCCAAACAAGGTTTCATCTAACTGCAATGAATTTACTTAACCTAGTATCAAACCACGTTTCAGGGTTCACATACAACTTCTAATAGTGCATGGTCCTTTTCTTTTCCTTGAATTGATATATAAAACTTGCTTATAAGAATTAAAATCAAAGAAGCTATATAAGAAAATCATGAAAAAGGATGTCTTCCTCCAGGCATAAGTACTATTAAATTTGTGTAACGTCCCAGATATTTTATATGCATACATCAATGTTTTCCCTAATTATATAATCACACCATGCATCCAATTCAAGGACCTGTTTTTCTGTTTACCGAAATATTTGTCTCTATATACAAAGCATTCACTTTAAAGACCACATTGTATTTTATCACAGGGATTGACTTTGATTATTTTCCCAACGCTCCATCAAAACATATATGCACTGATATCTGCACACTTTTCAGAGCATTCTTTTGTATTAATCCACAGTTCTCTAAGACTATAACAGGAACATGAAATTATTAAACAAATACTCTTATACTACCCACAAAAATATCTGATGCAGTAAACTTAAGTCGGGCCCCTATAGCTGCCTACGTAACCAAGGTATGAGATTCAATGGGATAAACAGTTAATATGGAACTCCTCAGTTGGACTGGATCAGAAGTGTGTGCTCATATCTGTTTATGAGACATACTGTGATCTTGTCAAGTTATACTCCCACGAACAGCAAATGACAACGTACATTTCCACCATCCTAGCACTGGATATTATTTAACCTTTTCTTATTTCTGTCATTCTATGTCAAAAGGCATCATTATTTTACTTGCATTTACTTAAATGAGAGGGATACTGAGCATCCTTCTCTATATTCATTGGTCATTTGTATTTCCTCTTTATTAATTGCTTACTTATATAGTCCCTCGTACTAATAAGATTAGTAAAATCTAGTTTTTGATCAGTAAGATCCTGTGATATAATCTGAAATATTACAACTAATTTTTCACCATTGGTTGAACCTATTCATTTTGTTGATGGTGTCTTTTACAGTACAGAAAATAGCTTGCACCTTGTTTACAAAGACTTTTACCATTCCAAGACTATAAGAAATTAAAAATTTTACTCATTTTTTTTGGTACTGCGCTGTTACTTTTATTTCAATATAATGTTTAATCTTGAGTCCATCTGGAATTAGTTATGATGTAGTAGTGAAAGAATGATTCAGGCTTCACTGTTTTCCAAATGGTTAGCCTGTTCATATTCTAAAATAACCTTCTTAAATAAGCTATCTTTTAATCACTGATTGAGAAGTCACCACTACCACAATACTAAATTCCAAAAGGTTTTTCACTCCTTTCACTGGTGATATATCTGTACCAGTAGGATAATGTTTTACCTACTTTATTTAGAGCACATTTAGTAACTGTAAAAGTTACTCCAACCTACCCCCCACATTCCCTTTATTCTTCTTAAGAATCTCTCTATTCATATTCAAGTATATTCAAGTATATTCAAGTATATTTTCAAGAACTTTAAAATCATTTGTCAAGTTTACAAAAGACAGTTAGGCTGGAATAACTAGGCCTCCAGACTAGCCCTTCTGCTATAACTTAAATAATTATTAAACTAGGCAAAATAAAAGACATCTTTCAGACAATAGAAAACATCACTTGGGGTGCCTGGGTGGCTCAGTGGGTTAAGCCTCTGCCTTTGGCTCAGGTCATGATCTCAGGGTCCTGGGATCGAGCCCTGCATCGGGCTCTCTGCTCAGCGGGGAGCCTGCTTCTTCTCTCTCTGCCTGCTTCTCTGCCTACTTGTGATCTCTCTGTCAAATAAATAAATAAAATTATTTAAAAAAAAAGAAAGTAAAGAAAGAAAGAAAACATCACTCAAAAATAGAAAAACTCAAAATAGAAAACTCAAAAAGTGAGCCCTATCACTGTCCCACTCTCTACCTAGGTACATTTCCGGACCTGGAAGAGAAAACTGGAGTCCAAGCAGAACACGGCAGGCAGAAATCAGAATTAAGGGCACTGGACAGTAGAAAACTGGTTAGGGCCAGACTTTCAAAAGTCCAAATGGGAGTGTCCAAAGAATGAACGGGCTATCCAATCACAGAGTAAAACCATCTAAGGCTTTATCAAATACCAGCTACTATAGAGCTGAGAAAACAGACCCTAAGAGGTGAGCAATGCTAGGGGGCAAGAAGCAGTGCTAAGGACACAGAAGCTACATTGTTGTCAGTACTTAGAGGCCCACAAGCACCTCCTTAAATCCATGGCCCTTCAGCTGAGATGTTGGAAAACACTTCCCTTTGAGACTAGGGATCATGTCCTAGAACAAGACCTACAGTAGATGCATCCTTAAAAGCCACGGGGGAACCAATTTGGAGGCTAAGTCCTACCACTTTAGGGAACTTAAACACCTTGGACCTTCCACAAATACACATTAACAAAACATAAAACTAAGTTTACAAAGTTCAAAATGATCACTTAATAACAACTGCCTGCTCAAATGATTCTCAATACTCCTCAGAAGATAACAGCATCCAGAATCTTTACATATATTACTTAAAATGACAATATTTAGGCAGAAACCATTTGACATATATAAGAAAAATGTGATCAATAGTGAGGGGAAAAACAGTCAATAGGAATTGAACATAAAATAGACATTTAACCTTAACAAAGGCCTTAAAATAAGAATTTTAGGGGCACCTGGGTGGCACAGCCAGCTGAGCATCTGACTCTTGGTTTCAGCTCAGGTTGTGATCTCAGGGTCGTGTGAGATCCAGCCCCATGTTGGGCTCTGCTCTCAGCCTGGAGTCCACTCGAGAGTCTCGCTCCCTCTGCCCCTCCCCCTTATGCTCACTAAATAAATAACTCTTAAAAATGTAAGTATCTTAAATATGTTCAAAGTTCCTAACAGACTCGATAAAATTTAGACCCCACCAAAGCTAAAAGATTTTATTTTTATTTAATTTATTTATTTATTTGAGAGAGAGAGAGCATGAGCAGCAGAAGGGGCAGTGGGGAAAAGCAGACTCCCTGCTCGATGTGTGAGGCTCAATCTCAGAACACCGGGATCATGACGCAAGCCAAGGCAGATGCTTAACCGACTGAACCACCCTAGTGCCTCAAGTTAAAAGATTTTAAAAAGGAAGTGCTATCACACCCGGCATTATTTTACTACTGACTTTTCCTTTTGTTCAGTCCCTCAGCAGAACTTAAAAGAACTTCTTCTTTTAGAGGACCATATACTTCTTGTTAAGTTTATTTCTATATATTTTTGTTGTTTGATATTATAAGTGGGATCCCTTCTTCCTTCGTACTTTCTAACTGGTTACTCCTTAAGTAAGAATTATTGGGGCTTTTTCCTGTATTAATTTTGTGATTAATTTCTACAATTCTCTTAGTCTAACAAGTTTTGTTTTGTTTAAACAATTAGCTTAGGTTTTCTGGGTATTACTGGCAAGCAAGGATCATTTTGCCTCCTTCTTCCCAATACTTCCACATTTACATACATCCTCTATAATTACATCTTTAATATCTAGAAGTAGTAACAATGGGCTTCCACTTTATATCTGATTTTAATGGTAATGTTTCTAATAACACTTCACCATTACATGGGATTCTGGCCTTTGGATGACTAACATGGTATGGAAGTGGTGGAATCCAACTTCTAAATGAAATAAAGAAGAATGGGGCGTGGAGTTTTAGCAAATGGCTATTAAATATCTACCAGAAAAAAAAATTATAAGATCATTTCACCTATAAATATGCTAAATTATATTAAGTCCTTACACCCCAAGATTAACTCTTCCCAGTGAGAAGATTCTACTATTATTTAATGTGCTGCTGAACTGTATTTGCTACTCTGTAATTTTCTTCCCAAAAGTATGTTTTTAAAAATACTTAACAACATAGGCAATAAAAACAATTCTGGATTAGTTTCAGAATACTATTATGCAAAAAATAAGATGCAGATAAAAACAGTTAACTAGGACTAGAAGGAAACATCAACTCAGTAAAAGCCATATATGAAAAACTCACAGCTAATATCGAACCCAATGGTGAAAGATAGAGATTTTCCTCTAAAATCAAGAACAAGACAAGGATACTTGCTCTACCTACTTCTATTTAACTAGTACTGAAAGCTCTGGACAGAGTCACAAGGCAAACAGAAAAAAGATAAACAAATTGTAAAGGAAAAAGTAAAATATCCCTATTTGTAAATGATATAGCTTATATGTAGAAACTCCTAAATATTACATGCATACATAAACACACACACAAAGCCCCTGCCAGAATAAAATTCAGCAAAGTAGCAGATTACAAAATCAATAAATAAAAATGACCTGTGTTTCTACACACTAACAACACACATTCTGAAAAGTAAAATAAGAAAACAATTCCAGAGGCACCTGGGTGGCCCAGTGGGTTAACGTCTGCCTTTGGCTTGATCCCGGAGTCCCAGGATCGAGCCCCGCATCAGACTCCCTGCTCAGTGGGGAGTCTGCTTCTCCCTCTGCCCCTCACCCCACTCTCCTGCTCTCTTTCTCTCAAATAAATAAAATCTTAAAAAAAAAAAAAATTCAATTAGCAACTCATGTCAGAAAGAATAATACACTTAGAAATTAACGAAAAGAGGAGCGCCTGGGTGGCTCAGTCAAGTTAAGCATTTGCCTTTGCTCTGGTCATGATCCCAGGGTCCTGGGATTGAAAACCATATTGCGTTCCCTGCTCAGAGGAAAGCCTGCTTCTCCCTCTCCCTCTGCTGCTCCCCCTGCTTGTGATGTCTCACACGCTCTCTTTCTCTGTCAAATAAATAAAATCTTTCTTTAAAAAATCACTATTCATGAAAAACTGTATTTTAAAAATCCAATAAGACATTTAAGTTGTTTTATATATAATAATTTCTTGTCAATCTCACTCAAGTTAAGATAGATACTGGCTAGAGTATGAAAATCTACTGGTACTGAAGTTAAACCTTTAAGTATTTACACATTATTTCAATTTTTCTGCAGTCAGGATCCACATACATAAAGGCCGAAACGTTTCTTAGGGTATTTAGTATTCTCATTTTATGGTATATTATATCATAAAACTGTGTTTTACTTATTTCATTCTCTCATCCCCGCATCAGTTTATCCTATAGGATAAAAACAAGGCGACAATTTTCTAGCTATTGGCAGATATCTGCTCAATCTAGTCTATGTAGAAACTATAAAAGAAAAAGAAATCTACTATGGCCTACTTCTACTTGAAGGAATGATGCGAATAGCAGTGTTACTTTTTAATACTTAAAGAACTTCTTTACCCTCCAAAACCAAGCCAAAAAGACAGTTTGGGGTAATAAGACTAAACAAGGCCATGTCAGGGGCGCCTGGGTGGCTCAGTAGGTTAAAGCGTCTGCCTTCAACTCAGGTCATGATCTTAGGGTCCGGGGATCCCCGCATCGGGCTCTCTGCTCAGCAGGGAATCTGCTTCCCCCTCTCTTTCTGCCTGCCTCTCTGCCTACTTGTCATCTCTCTCTCTGTCAAATAAGTAAATAAAATCTTTAAAAAAAAATAAGCAAGGCCATGTCATCTACAGATTTATATCAGCCACAAATGCTCAGTTTCTAAGAATATACCTATAATCCCACAGTATCAATTAGACAAAGCAGTCCACAACTTTAATCTACTGTTGACTAGTGTACTAGATATGCCATTGTAGGGTCTTTCAGAGGTCTAAACTCATAACTGACTCCATGAAACCTGTACATTATTTCAAATTCCACTAACCTAGAAGAAATCCAGACACGCAAAGGCTCACCATCAAGACACAGTCAACACAACGAAGTACACAGGCAGAAAGTTGCAGACAACAGATTTTAAATGGGCCACAGATTCTTTAACTGTTCTTACTGCCTTGTACTATTTGAAGAATGCACAATACCCTCCAACTCCAGTTACTATTAATATAAAAGTTACACTGGTAAAATTAACATTGAGTAAACAACATTCAGGACTGCTTTAAGCTTTCCATTATTTTAAGCTTTGAATAATTTGACACCACTTTAAGAGCAGATAGGTCTAAGTTGTTTTTGGAGAATGCACTGTCAAATTTAAATATAATATTTAAGAATAAACAGTTCTTTATCTAGTAAGATCTATATTCATCACACTGGGGAGTTATCAGTGGTACTTTAAATCACATATTATGTGATTACAACTACTATCTGGGACTAAAAGTTTAAAATAGGAGCAGGATTGGGGCACATGGGTGGCTCAGTTGGTTAAGCATCTGCCTTTGGCTCAGGTCATGATCTACAGCCCCTCGGGGGGCTCCCTGCTCAGTGGGGAGCCTGCTTTTCCCTCTCTCTCTGCCCTTCCCCAACACTTGTGCTTGGTCTCTCATATAAATACATAAAATCTTAAAAAAAAAAAAAAAAGATAGGAGCAGGATTCAGATCTAAGGTTAAGAATGAGGTGGGAAATGCTATCAAGTTCCTGAAATTAGTATAAAGAAGCGGCTCACAATTTGCTTCTACGTAATTCAGAGAAGTTAGGGTGAGTAAGTGTGGGAACAGAGAAAACAAAATCAGCCGCAAGTTGGTTGTCTTTGAAGCTGGGTAATGGGTACATGGGGGTTTCATTGCATTATCCTCCTTACCTGAGCAGTCTTAAATCTTCCATAGTAATTTTAGAAGTTAACTCACAAAGGTATACATACTATACATGTAACAGAAAAGCTATGATATAACCTTAATAACATAATGAGTAAAATCCAAATTGGAACTGACCTTGGCAAACCACTAAATTAATTCCATTATTTTAATGAAAATACAAACACACACACAAAAAAAAACTTTATAGATCTAAAATGAGAAACACTCCATTTATCTCACCCCTGAACTAAATTAAATCTTCAAGTTAGTTAATCCTCAAAAGCATGCTCAATAAGATGGGAAAGAGTGTCAGTTATTGCAGATATAGGCTAGGGAACACCAGAAGTCTCTAATGAAAAGAGAAGCCACGGTCCCCTTAAATGCCCAGGAAAAAAAAACAAATGCCATGGAGGCAGTCACTGTAGACCTACTAGATAAAGCCTCGAAGCGGTTGTTGGTAATATTATAAGAAGAAATCTATCCAAAGTAGAGATACTAGAACTTCCTAAGTTATTCTAACAAAAAATAAGCAAACATTTAAAGACTAAGCCAAATTGAGTATTACTAAGAAAACTTAGGTAAGCCATTTGTCCACACTGGGAATCATTTTTTCAGGCCCACTTCATTCTCACTAAGTTTTACAACAAGCAAATCAGGCAGGAAACGATGTTACTATGTCCACCAAAATTAATAGGCCATATATCCACATCAATTATTTAGGCAAGACAAGACTTCAACACAGCATTAGAAAACTTTTATAATTATAAGCTAAAACATATAGCGAAAGAAAATATATACACACAGACAGAAAGAAACATATGGAGAGATAAACAGGACCTCACCAAAATTAAAAACTTTTGTGCTTCAAAGAATACCATCGAGAAAATAAAAAAGACAATCCACAGAAGGGGAAAGTATTTGCAAACCCTACACTGATAAAGGACTTACATCCAGAATATACAAAGACCTCTTCCAATTCAACAACAGAAAGACAAATAACCCAATTAAAAATGGAAAAAGGAGATGCGAATAGCTATTTCTCCAAAGATATACAAACAACCAATGAGCTTATGGTAAGATGCTTAGTACTATTAGTCATCATGGAAATGCAAATCCACATTTGCATCAAAACCACAAGATGCCACTTCAACCCATTAAAAGAGCTATAATAAAAAAAAATTAAAGGGGTGTCTGGCTAGGTCAGTCAGAGGAACATGTGGCTCTTGATCTCAGAGTCATGAGTTCAAGTCTCATGTTGGGTGCAGAGATTACCAAAAAAATAAACTTTAAAAAAACATTCAGAAATGGAAAATGTTGGTGAGGATATAAAGAAACTATAATCTTCATACACCGTGGTTGGGAAGGCAAGACAGTATAGCCACTTTGGAAAACAATTATCCCTCAAAATGTTAGAATTACTATGTGCCCTAGCAATTCTACTCCTAGGTATACACATAAGAAAAAACATAGCCACACAAAACCTTGCACACATGAATATTTAGGGCAGCAGTATTCATAACGTTCAAGAAGTGGAAAAACCCAAATGGCCAGTAACTAATGAACGGATAAACAGAATGGAGTTGTATCCATACCATGGAATACTGCCTGGCAATAAAAAGAAGTTCTGATGCATGCCACGACATGGATAAATATGAAAACATGTTAAGTGAAGTAAGCCAGTCAACAAAGGCCCATATATATTGTGACTCCATTTATATGAAATGTCCAGTCTAGGCATATCTACAGAGACAAAGACAAATCAGTGGTTGCCTGGGATGGGGAATGACTACTAATGGGTCTAGAAATGGAGGTGGTGATAGGGATGGTATGAAAATGTCCTGAAACTGACTGTGGTAATGGCTGAACAACTCTGTGAATATACTTGAAACCACTGAATTGAACACTTTATCTTTCTAAATTTTGGAGTGTAGGTTCAAACACAACATTACGTTACTTTACGTACAACATAGTGATTCAACAAGTTTATACATCATGTGATGCTCTCAAGTGCAGCTACCATCTGTCACCATACAACACAACTACAATATCATCAACTATATTCCCTATGCTGTGCCTTTCATCCCCATGACTTATTTACTCCATAATTAGAAGCCTGTATCTCCCACCCACCATTACCTATCTGCCCACCTCCGTATACCCTCCCCTCTGGCAACCATCAGTTTGTTCTCTGTATTTATAATTCCAATTCTGCTTCCTGTTTGTTTATTCATCTGTTTTTTTAGATTCCACATGACTGAAATCATATGATTTTGTCTTTCTTCTCTGACTTATTTCACTTAGCGCAATACTCTTTAGGTCCAACCATGTTGTTGCAAATGGCATGATCTCATCCTTCTTTATGGTCACATACTATTCCAGTGTGTGCGTGTGCGTGTGCGTGTGCGTTCCACATCTTCCTCACCCATTCTCTACTGATGGACAATCATATTGCTTCCATATCTTGGCTGTTATAAATAATGCTGTAATAAACATAGCAGTGCATTTATCTTTTTAGATTCGTGTTTTCTTTTTCTTTAAATACCCAGTAGTGGAATTGCTGGGTCATATGGTAATTCTACTTTTAATTTTCTGAGAAACCTCCAACTCCACAATGTTTTCCACAGTATCTGTGTACCAATTTACACTCCCACCAACAGTATGCAAGGGTTCCTTTTTCTCCAAATTCTTGTTAAAACTTGTTATTTGATTTTTTTATTTTAGCCATGCTGACAGGTTTAAGGTGGTATCTCACAGTGGTTTTAATCTGCATTTCTCTGACGATGAGTGATACTGAGCATCTTTTCATATGTCTGTTGGCTATCTTTACATCTTCTTTGGAAATCTGTCTACTCAGGTCCTACGTCCATTTTTTAGGTGGAATGTTTGTGGAGTTTTTTGGTGTTGAATTGCTGAAGTTCTTTATATATTTTGGACATTAACCCCTTATTGGATATATCATTTGCAAATATCTTTTCCCATTCAAGTAGGTTACCTTCTTGTTTTGTTAATGGTTTCCTTCGCTGTGCAAAGGCTTTTTATTCTGATGTAGTCCTAACAGTTTATTTTTGCTTTTGTTTCCCCTGCTTTTAGGAAACATATCGAGAAAAACACTGCTATGGCCAATGACAGAGAAATTATTGCCTATGCTCTCTTCTATGATTTTATAGTTGTAAATCTCACATCTAGATCTTGAATCCATTTTGAGTTTATTTTTGTGTATGGTGTTAGAAAATGGTCTGGTTTCATTCTTTTTGAACTGTACACTTTAAACGGGTATGTGAAATAGTATATCTCAATAAAGCTGTAAAAACTATATACAATGAAATGACAGAGTAGTATTTCCAAATACGCCACATTCATAGGCTATACTGAAGCTACTGAATATTTGTAAACCCCATCAAAATGCTGTAAGAGGATCCAAAAACGTTCAAGCCATTAAAATTCAGGACCACTTAATTCTAAGACTAATGAAATGACCCAGCTGAGCGTGCTGCAGAGAGGACAGGAGCTGACTGCCATTATACTACACCTAAATTCTAGTGTTGGGGAGGCATTATCACAGTTTCATTGTAAGAGTTAACACACGCTGTGAAATGTATAAGCCTGCTGATTCACAGACATGTACCCTGGGGCAAATAATACATTATATGTTTATTAAAAAAAATTTTTAAATTAAAAAAAACACTGAATACAAAGAGTTAACACTTACAGAGTGTTCCCTTAGTGCCAGGACCTATTAGAAGGGCTTCACATCTTTTCTCAAAACAATTTATGAGGATACTAAGGGGAAAACAGACTCTCTTGTCCAAAAAGCCACATGACAGCTGATGGTCTGAAAATTCAAAACTCAAGTCTAATCCCAGAGCTTCCATTCTTAACAGATATATCAACCTTCCTTACTAAACGAAAAGCTGATAAATAACTCATTTGAACCTGATCATCACCCTCCTCCTACATAGATTATGTACTGCCCTATGAGATTTATTACAGCAAGGTAATATAAAAAGATTTATGAAAACCTATCACACCCAACAAGATATTCACATTCTATGTACCTTCTGTATTACTGACTGTTGGCTCAGGAGTGATTCTCCCATCATGAATATTAGAGCTCTCCTCATCGGCATAGACGAGATGATCATCTTCTCTATTTTCTGGCCACTGTGGAACCTCTCTTGTGTCTGTTGAGCAGCTGCATACCTCTTCATTCCTGTTGAAGTATCTTTGTAGCCATCCTGGCACAATATTCTTAACAGATTCTGTAACCCTGCTAAGAATGCCCTGTTGGAGGAAGAAATACGTAAGACAATTTATCTTTTTAAATATGTACCTAATTACAGAAACCATATCAAGCAAAATATGACTGCTTCCAATAAAGTTTCCTAAAGTTCAGTTATTTGAGTTAATGCTGACATGATGGTATTTTACAAATGTATTTTACAAATATATTACAAATATTTTACAAATGTCTATAGACATTAGGAAATTTCCACTTTTTTCTTTCTTCAATATGCATACATCCATGAGTCAATAACTGCCCCAAATGGCCTTATATTCTAACCCTTAAAAACTCCAACAGACCATCAAATAAGCCATATACTTTTTTGATTGAATAAAATAATGCACTAAAATATTATCTCAGAGAAAAGGCGTCTATTTTGATTCTGGCATATTAAAAGAAGCAACACTTCCTTTCCATCCAGGGCCCAGCAGAATGGCTCCTACAAAGAAGGGTGGCAAGAAGGGCCTTTCTGCCATCAACAAGGTAGTGACTGGAGAATATGTGACCCACATTCACAAGCACAACCACGGAGTGGGTTTCAAGAAGCATGGGTGCCTCTCAGGCACTCAAAGAGATCCAGAAATCAGCCATAAAGGAGATGAGAACTCCAGATGTGCACATTGACACCAGACTCAACAAAGCTATCTGAACCAAAGGAATAAGGAATGTTCCAAACCATACCCATGTGCCATTGTCCAGGAAACCATAACGAGGATGAAGTTTCACCAAACAAGCTCTATACATTGGTTATCTATGTACCTGTCACCACTTTCAAAAAAATCTAGTTAATGTGGATGAGAACCAATCGCTGATTGTCAAATAAAGGTATAAAACTGCAAAAAAAGCAATATAAACAATACCTTCAACAGCTTCCTCAGGCAATTATTTTATTGCACACTAATGAAGAAAAAAATTGGACAAATAAAAATGTTTTTTAAGACATATAACAATTAATCCAACATAATAAACTCAATAAATAACCTAAGTTTTTTTGATGGGAAAATTCTGTTACAACAAATGTCTGAAGATCTAAGGAATTAATTTTACTATGACAACTGTTAAAGGGAAGAAAAAATGTAGTACTGTTATCATTTACATTTACTGTAGCTTTGCTTTGTGCCAGACACTATTCTAAGTAGTTTATACATATTAAACTGAATCATCACAACTTTATAAAATTGATATTAATAATGTCACTTTATGGATGGAGAGAGACAGTGAAGTTTTAAGTAACTTGTCTAAGGTACAAACACAACTACTGTGGTTTATCTAAGGATAGAGTAAGGGAAGGGCTTTGGGATCGGTAGGCCCTAGGATAAAGTCTGAGTATGTCCCTGTACTCTGTTTTACTCTAGGTAAAACAAAACACCCACTCTAACTTGAAAGAGAATCATAATGAAGACCAAATGAAATAACGTGAAAGCACTTCACAATTTCCAAAATATAACAGAAACATATTGATAACTTAATTACTGAGGAGGAAGAGAAAAAAACTAGCAGAAACAAACTGGGGTGAGATCACCAAGTTTAAGCAATGATTTCCTTCAAAAAGTAGCATTAGTAGGATTTCAAAGAATCACAGGAGGGAAACACGAATTGGCAGGTACAAAAAACAATAGTTAAAAATTAAGACGTTGGGGCACCTGGGTGGCTCAGTTAAGTGTCTGCCTTTGGCTCAAGTCATGATCCCAGGAACCTGGGATCAGAGGGAAGCCTGTTCAGAGGAAAGCCTGCTTCTCTCTCTCTCCCATTCACCCCCTTGTGTTCTGTCAAATACATTGATAAAATCTTTAAAAAAAAAAAAAAACAAACAAACACCAAGACAGAATACATAAATCTACTCCAAAAGCTAACCCAAGACAAAGAGGCCCCTGAAATATCCTGTCAACAGAAAAGATGGAACACACTTCTGATACTGGCACTTGAATAGTATTTTTTCCACTATTTGAAAGGTGTAGGTAACAACTGGGAAATATGTAATTATTTTTCCACCTATTCTCCAAACAGAAACTTTTGAACCAAACTACAATGATGTAAGCTCTCTGGCAACATAGGAAGCCAGCAGCCATACAAAAAAAGACTCCCTACTGAAAAGCACAAATTCACTGTTCCTCTCCTCAATGCTAATGTTACATGGTACTAGTTCCTTTGGAAAGATTATATAACTACATCCATAATTTAGTATTTATAAAAATATACATATAATATTTAGTATTTTTACTTATTATTTATACTTTAATATTTATTTGCCACCTCCCTATATATTTCAAAAGATTGCAAAGTGCTTACAAGATATAACATTATTTAAATAAAACTTGAAAAAAAGTAAGTTGATATGAAGTAGTAAGTTAGCGAAAGCACAATAGCAAGAATTTAAGGTAAAATAAATTCTTTGTGTGAACTTATAAGGTGTTAGGCTACTAAAAGTATCAGAGATTCCCTGTGATTCCTAATCACTTAAGGGGGCAAGTCCAGGGTGCCTGGGTGGCTCAGGTCATGATGCCAGGGTCCTGGGATCGACCCCTGCATCGGGCTCCCTCTGCTCCTCTCCTCACTTGTGCTTGCTCTCTCTCGCTCTCTCTCATTCTCTCTCGCTCGCTCTAATAAATGAATCTTTAAAAAAAAAACTTTAAAAAAAAAAAGGGAGGGGGCAAGTACAGAACTTAAAATCAACACCGTATTTCACCAAAGGTCACTTATGGGGCAGCATTAGGTATTATGGAGAATAATCAGTGACCAAAATTGAACAGTCAAAATGGGTAAAATAAAGCTCACTCTAGTACTAAAGTTCATGAACTTTGCTTGGATCCTTCTCTTTTCTCAACTAAAATTTAACCAATGTATCTGATCATGGCCTGCAGCTGCTCTAGTACAAGAAAAATACATGCTGCACAAGGAAGGGCGGCATGAAGATCTTGACAGTAAAAAGAAACACAGGTGTTTAAACTGACCTGTAACATTACCAAAAAACCAACATCCCTAACTTCAGGATACCTCTGTAGGGTAAATGACCCTAAGGCAACCACAAAAATTAAGCTCAGTGGACTCTCACATAATGGTTCCCAAAGTGTGGTCCCTTTACTGGTAAACTCAGCATCTTCTCAAGCCCTCTCCCAACCCTACTAAACTCAGAAAAGCAGGGCTCACCTGTTTTAACAAACCTTCCCACATGATTCCTATGTACGCTGAAGTTTGAGAATGACCATTCTAGTTAAAGATACTAAGAAATTAGATGAATTTCAGGAAATTACAATACATTTCACAGAAAAGGTCCCTCTGTAAGAGGGAAATAAAAATTACACTTAAGTCCTAAGTGTAAAATATTATCTCAAAATATATGTAAGATACTCTAAAATTAATCAGAAAAACAAATCTTATAGTGGACTGTGCTGAATATAATGCATCTTATAAATATACTTTCCCAGTGATCCTCAAACTTTAGCCATGGTTTCTACCTCTACTATTATTAATGGTTTTCTTTACATCCATTCATTTCTCTCAATAAATTTAGCTCTTCCTACACAATGAAATCTATCAAATCACAGAGTTGATGCTGTCTTGGTCTTCACTTACTCTTCCCTCACTCCATCCTTGACAGGCCATCCAACCAAACTGGATTCTTACCAGAAGGTAGGACTGGCCTGCTCATAAGATACCAGGGGATAAAAAAAAAAAAAAAAGATACCAGGGGATACTAGAGATCATGGAAGGGAGGAAAGAGAAGTCGTTCTTGTGCTTCCTCTCTGATCAAGGGTCCCATCTCTAAAACCTTGCTCCAGCCAGATGGCCATTCCTCCACTCTAGCTATATATACCATTTCTTCCTCATCCTTCCAGTCCTAGGAAGAATAGCAGCTTCCCACTACTGCTAATTTCTGGGCATCCAGTATTTACTATCCAGTATTTACTCCTTTAACCACTAGCATATCTCTATATGGACTCTTTCTTATAGATAATTTCAGTTGAACATCTGGAGTGAACTATTTCTTGCAAGGTCTCTAACTGATAAAGCAGTGCTACCTGTTAAATTTTTTTTCTAATAAACATGAAAATTAAACAGTCCATGTAGCTTTATTAACAAAGGAACACATGTACAATATGTGGGGAAGCACTCATGTTACTCAGAAGTTACATCCAATCTTTATCTCTAAAATATTTTAGAATCTTGTCTAACTTACAAAGGTAAACACAGACATTATTTCGTTCATTTAATTCATTCAATCAAAACTTACTGATCACACAATGCATGTGAGGCAAGAACAGTGGGAGACAGCAGAAACAAGATCCTGCTCTCTGGGAGCAAACACATCAGTAACTATAATATGAACACATAATATGGTGATTCAACGCTATGAACAAAAATAAAGCAGCAGAGCAAAATGGGATAGTTATTTTATATAAGCAAAGACCTAGTCATGCAAATTTCTACTGAACTATTATAGACTGAGGGAACAAAAAGTGCAAAGTCTTAAATATAGGACTGTTCTTAGCACATGCTGTCTAAGGTTCTGGAACCTAATAAATACAAAATCTAATAAGCTTTAAATAACTACTTAAATCTTTTAAAATTCCTCTTTAATCATATGTGTGTGCATGTGTGCGAATCTATATATAATCCTTTGTTCTGTAGCTTATATACCTATCTCATCACTATAAAAGGACTAAAACAATGGATCTCGAATTAAAGTCTTCAAATCAGCAGCATTGGTGTCACCTTTGAGCAAGTGACAAACACAAATTTGTTTTAACAAGCTCTTGAGGTGATTCTTATGCAAACTAAAGTTTGAAAACCAGTGTACTAAAATCGCCTAAAACTCAAGAGACCGGTTTCCCAATAAGGCCATGGTAAACGTTAACTGTCATACAGGTTTAAGTACAACATAAACTCTTACCTAAAAGACTATCCTATTTCCATGATTTTCTTATTATCGAATACATCATACCGTTTTATCAATTTTGTAAATACTTTATAATATCAACTCTGAAAATCAAACCAGCAGTAAACATAAAAGCCTACTTCTGAATCCATTTCCGGTGTAAAAGACTTATTTAACACACTTCATTACAGTAAATAACTACCAGATGTTAGAATTTTTAAAAACTGCTAAGGAAAACAGAAGTCTGATTATGCACAGAACGGGGTAGACTATAAAGAGGGAACGGACTCTGTCTATCAAGTATACTTGGAGAGATATTTTTGAAGACTTGTGAAGTACCAAAGGATACTTCAGCCACTAAATGGAAAAATGAGAAAGAGTGAAGAAACTGGAAAGGGGGAAAGTAGTTTTCTTATGGAAGAAAAAGCTCCTCTGATGCCATTACTAAAGAAGGTCTACATTTTCAGTTCTTGAGAGAAAATGTTTCAGATCTTTATGGGAATGAAGCAAATCAGCTTCCCATGGGGACCCGAAGAAAAACCACTTTATGATACTAAGTGGGGGGGAAAAAAAAAAACTCTGACAGGAGATCAACTACGGTGTGAATATTTAAGTCCGACTTTACACCAGATTAACTTCTCTATTTTCAGAGGCTTCAGTGGTAAGCCAAACTGCCACCATTATAACTTGATGTCAGTTTCCCATAGAAAACCTGCTCTGGGACAGGCACCCCCTGTACTTCCTACATGATGGCAATCTGTCAAGCAGGATGACAGGCAACCTGTCCATTGGCTCCACTGGAGCATCACCTCTGTGTAGACAGGCACCGTTCTGTACTGTGCACAGATGAATAGACGCACTTTTAATTTACCTACAACTGCACTGCTCAATCTCTTATGCCCACATAAGAATATTGTGACAAATTGCAAAAGGATTTCAGCAAATCTAGAATTCAAAAATAAATAATGTATTTTCTTGGTGAAATAGTTTCGCCTTAAGAAAATATAATTTTGGGGCACCTGGGTGGCTCAGTTGGTTAAGCAACTGCCCTCGGCTCAAGTCATGATCCTGGAGCCCCAAGACTGAGTTGAGACCAGCTCCACTCCCAGCTCCACGGGGAGTCTGCTTCTCTCTCTGACCTTCTTCCCGCTCATGCTCTCTCACTCTCTCCCAAATAAATAAATAAAATCTTAAAAAAAAAAGAAAATATAATTTTTGTTGTCACACTAATACCCCTTCCTCCAAAACAACAACCTGTGAAAGCTATCCAAGAAGTTGAGAAAATGGAACCATCCTCTGGAATGACAAATAACACAAAACCAACTAAATGAAGAAAAGCAGATAGGTAGCCAAAGAAAGCAAAATTAATGAAAGGCTTGGAAAAATCAACAAAACAAATTGGGGCATTAAAATTTTTTAAATACTCCTTGTAACCCTAAAGCAAAGTCTACACTAGGTAATCATAAATAATGAAGTTAATTTCAAGGATTAAGAGCGAATCTTTAAATGTGGACTAAACTGAGTCTTTTCTATCTTTCCAAGAACTAAGGGTTCTTCATTTGGCAAAACATGGCAAAAAAAAGTCTCAGAAATACCACTGATATATACAATAAATAATCTGGGACCAGAAGTAAATCCAATTCAACACTAAATAGATATTAAGCACATTGCTGTATAAGACACTGTGACTATACTAACTTTTCAAGTTACTTCTAATCAGCATTCGAGGATTAATATGAAAGAGGGTAGAGGAGGGGCAAGGCTTTTCCACAATCCTAATTCAGAACTCTTTGTAATGAAAAAGACATTCTTTTCTTATGTATCTTTTCACCAATTTGTAATCTCAGTATTACCAAAGACATCTCCCACAAGGCCAACTCCTTACCATGGGTATATATGGTCTTCCCTCTCCTTATGTAACTATTTCTATTAGTTTTTAGTTTTCTTGATTTCTGTTCAACTCTCTTTTCTCCACATTATCATCTATCAAATAGTAGTATTCAGATTATAAAATCTCCTTTCTGAAATAACTTCCCTGGGTCTCTAACTATAAATATCAAACACAATCCATCTTCAGTTTTTTTTTTTCAAGATTTTATTTGGGAGACAGAAAGCACGCCAGTGCACACAGGAGCCAGAGAGCACAAGCGAAAGAGAGGCAGAGAGAGAGGGAGAAGCAGGCTCCCCACTCAGCAGAGAGCCCAACAGGGGGCTCGATCCCAGGACCCTGAGATCATGACCTGCTTAACTAACTGAGCCATCTAGGCACCCCAATTCATCTTCCATTTTGATTTCTATCTGCTCTTTTGGCTGCCTTTACTTTGTTGAAACCTGTTACTTCCTTTTCTTCCAGTGTTCTGTGCATACTCTCCTTACCCACTGAACTTCTGTCCCTAGGTTCTCCTTTCCAAAAGTTTTTGAAAGTCTTACTTCATAAGACTAATGAGTTTTCCCCTTTGCTCCTTCCAAGCCCAAATGAAGAATAAGGGCTAAGAACCCAAGACTTCACATGAGACTTAAAGAATATCTAATTATAAAAACATCTTAAATGCTAAGTAATAAAAATCAAGATGCCATCATAACATTCCAGCTATTTCCAGTTTTTTATCTATTCTAACATCGATTTTCACACCGCATTTCTATTATAACTTTAATACACAGCTATTTCCATGAGCGAAAAAAGTAATGAAGTTTTCAAATTCTAATGTGGTTATATTGAATCTGTTTTCAGATCTGTCAAATCTGAATTTAACTTCCAAATCAAAGCTACTTTGTCTTATTTTACAACCTACAGATAGTCATTCAGCAGCCAAGGTTCCCCTATCCACAGTCCAAATCCTGCTAGCCACTTAAAATCCATACTTTTCATTTCTCTGCTCAACCTTAAGAGATGAAGGAAAAAAAAAAGCATAAAAATTTTAAACTGCAACTGGCCAAAAATTTCAACCTCTTTCAAAACTCTGCCCTAATGCAGTAAAGAGAAACATGACCTGGCTTAGTCTCTTATTTTTAGTTATCCATATTATAGAGCCAATATTAATAGATAATTAAAAGTAATCAAACAAGTACAAGAAAAGAAATCCCTAAATTCTTTCAAACTAGCCATAAGAGACCAAATAAAATCCAAAGCAGTTCTTAACCCACTAAAAGTTACCTACAAGATACTGTCACTTTTCTTAAATAATCTATTTGACCACTAGATTTAAGGGTTTTTTAAATCACACTATGAAGATCAGCAAAATCAAGCAAACTGAAACATTTATACACAAGAAATGCATTCTACCATCCTGTTTCTGATAATAAACAAAGTAAATTGTATCTTGTGACAAGACTTTAAATCAGGCTTCCTAACACCGAAGAATATTAAAAATAAATATATTACAAGCAGGACAAGTTAAGTAGTTACAAATAAAACATTTCTAAAAACACGAGGTCATTACATCTTCCTAATAATATTCTGTGCCTAAAGAAAATGGCTTTAATTAATGACCACAGACTAAAGTCTTCATTTTACTTCAAACTAATATATACTGGCCTCATCAGGGGACTTTCTGAGATATGGAGACAAGCCCTGGGCTTTGTTGTCATTTATTTTACTAAAAATACTGGTAAGTGAATTGATAAAATACCACATGCAAGAGCCTCTCTTCACAAACAAAAAACCTACTACGCATTAAACAACTTAATACTTGATTTATTTTCAATACACTCAATGACTGACATTTCTATGAAGACAATGTGTTCGAAAATAAGTACTTAAGAGGGTAACAGCTTATTTTTTATTTTTTTTAAAGATTCCATTTATTTATCTAACAGAGAGAGATCACTAGTAGGAAGGGGGTGGGGGGGAAGCAGGCTCCCCGCCGAGCAGAGTGCATGACTGGAGTCAAAGGCAGCAGCTTTAACCCACTGAGCCACCCAGGCACCCCGAGGGTAACAGTTTAAAGTCTGGCCTCACCACTCAGTAAACAATTCTCTAAATCCAATATAGGCCTGTAAAAGATTGAGCTTGGGTACATAAAGGGAAAAAAATCTCTACAAGCCAACAAAATTCAGAGAGAAACATGTAAATCAAAAGGTTGTATTTAGGGCACCTGGGTGGCTCAGATGGTTAAGCAACTGCCTTTGGCTCAGGTTGTGACCCCAGAGTTCTGGGATCGAGTCCCACAACGGGCTCTCTCTGCTCTGCAGGGAGCCTGCTTCTCCCTCTCCCTCTGCATGCTGCTCCCCTCAGCTTGTGAGCGCTCATGCACGCGCACTCTCTCTCTCTCTGTCAAATAAATAAAATCTTTAAAAACAAACAAATGGGCACCTGGGGGACTCAGTTGTTTGAGAGTCTGCCTTTGGCACAGGTCATGATCCCAGGGTCCTGGGATCAAGCCCCACATGGGCTCCCTGATGAGCAGGGAGCCTACTTCTCCCTCTCCCATTTTCCCTACTTGTGTTCCCCCTCTCGCTATGTCTCTCTCTGTCAAATAAATAAAATCTTAATAAATAGATAAAAACAAAAGCTGTATTTAATTGCAATAATTTCAAATAAGTTCTTAATATACATATGTCAGGTCCTATTATAAGAGATTTACTCATCTCATTTAACCCTCACAACAATTTCCATTTTACAGATGCATAAATTAAGCAGAGAGAATTTAAATAACTTCTGAGTCCTGGCAGAACAGGATTCAAATCTGGATGCTCTACCTGCATTAGAGTCCTTTTTTTCCCCTACCAACTATTTCCAATTCTGTTTCCACTGATAGTATTTAACATCTAAAATAAAACAAACAGTGGCCCTGCGTGGCTCAGTTGATTGAGTACCTGACTCTTGGTTTCAGCTCAGGTCCTGATCTCAGAGTCATCAGATCAAGCCACAGACTGGGCTCCGTGCACAGCACAGAATCTGCTTGAGATTCTCTCTCCCTCTCCATCTGCCCCTCCTGCTTGTGCTCACTTGCTCTCTCGCTAAAATAAATAAGCCTTTAAAAAATAATAAAATAAGATAAAATAACGCAAATAAAAGCAAAAGTTTTGTCTTTTATTTAAGTTTTCCATGTCTAAGTATCATTACTTTACAAAACTGAGAATACTTTTTTCCCATCAGATCCCACGCAGGACATATTGGGAGAAAGTATCATATAGAAACTACCAAACAAAAAAATCCTAAAATATCATATAAACCAGAGTTAGGCAAACCATGGTCTGTGGGCCAGTTTTAACCCTCAGCCTGTTTTTATAAAAGCCTCAGGCTAAAAATGATTTTTATATTTTTTAAAGAGTTGTTAAAACTAAACAATGAACTTGTGGCAACAAAGCCTAAAATATTTACTATCTGGCCCTCTACAAAAAAAGTTTGCAGACTACTGATCTAAGCTACTTAATAAAGGGATTCCCTCCTTTTTCTAAAATAGCTAAATGCAAAAACCGACTTGGTGTAAGACAAACTACAACCAGGCAGATAAATGAGTGGATTCCCTCAGCTCCAAACCAAAAGACAAAAACCTCCACCCAGCAAAAAAAAAGGCAAAACTAAGTAATTCCCTCTCACCAGGAGGTGGCAGTAGACTCTTTCCCAGGCAAGGTTTTGGTTTCCCCGTGGGCTCAAGTTTTTTGTGGTGACTATTAAGAAAAGCTTAATAGCCAGAGCTGACTTCCTTGGCCTGACAATCTGCATAAGAAATGGGAAAGGAAACTCAAAGGGTGACCAAAACCACACCTTCTTTAGTGACCTGTTCACTCCCAACTAGGAAAATGATACCATTCCCTAAAGGCATCTGGGCAGAGTTAGGTGGTGGTACAGAAGGCAAGTGAAAATGATCAACTTACATTATTCAGGGTTCTTCTTCATTTTTGCTACTACAATTCTTTAAGTTACTACCCTTCAGTTAGTTGAGTAAAACAATGGATTTCTGTCTCCAAATTTCAAGCAAGATGGCATTTTGAAGACCAGAAGTTAAAAGAAAAAAATGTAATCTTTAGAGGTATCTCAGCAGAGCTAAACCAGAAGTCAAAACAGGAAATTACAAGTCAGTAGAGAACACATGCAAAAATCGCAGGTACTGCATGACTGCACAAGCTAATTGGCCTGACAGGCAATGACAAACATCCGTGAACAGTGCCAGACTTCTCACTCTTATTCCAACCTTCTACTACACAACCAAAAACTTCATTTTTGCCCAGAGACCCTTGGACACTTAATCAAAAAACATTAGTGTAAAACATGCCATGTCATGAAGCTCCTTGCTATTCATGATGACTCAGCAGCTGCTGCAAAACATAGAGGTGACAGCATAAGACAGTAGACAGTAAGCAGGTAGTCTACAAGTCCACAAAAGTTCCAGCAAAGACTAAAGACAGTCTTTATTTTAAGATTTTAAAAATCGAACATCTTTTTGGTATACTCCTGGACACTTTGGTAGTTTCTGCCAATATTAAGTAACACCGGTAGTGTTGATCAAGAAACCCCAAACATCCTTAATCACAATCCAAAAGCCAAAATGTATTTTCCTTTTCAGTTAAATGGCTAGGACAAGAAGCTAAAAGTATTTTAAATAG
This sequence comes from Procyon lotor, assembly GCA_028646535.1. NCBI lineage: Eukaryota > Metazoa > Chordata > Mammalia > Carnivora > Procyonidae > Procyon > Procyon lotor. The sequence continues at coordinate 117,495,628 of CM053608.1, read as the reverse complement.
GGAAAAATGATAAATTATCAAACTCTAAAACAAAACTAAACAGCCCAAAATCTTATCAGCTCTAAGACAACTTGGATCATAGGTACTATGATATTAAGCATCATCTCCCCAAAATTAGATTTTTATGTAAGCACATTTAAAAATAAGCTGTGATTGTTAACTTTTGCCACCTGGAATATATTAGCTGCTTTCTTACTCTGTCCAGACCATCCAATATATGTATTTAAAACATTTCATTTTTTTTTATATAGTAACTTTCTTTTAAGATCTAAGAAAGCATTCAAAGACATTTATTCTTCAGGAGAAACAGAAACAGAAACCTGTGTCTAACTTCCATTCTACAAAAGGATTAGGTTAAATGGCCCCGCGTGTGACCTGAATCCTAAACTTAAATTTGCCTGCAAGTACTCCTGGTTCCTCACAAAGAAATTTGAAAAACAATCATTTTCTGTATATATCTGGGGGAAAACTAGTGGGAGGTAAAAGTAATGTCAAGACTTCTAACCATCAGCAGAGAGCTACTTAATATTGTAAATCACCATATTCACTATTAAAGAAAACTCCCCCAAATTTTCACTTTAAAAGTTTTGTTTTTTAATGATACAATTTAACACCATCACCAAACATGTTATTCAAAAACCATCACCATCCAGAATAAAGCAATCTAGGAATTCTACCTTTAACAGGATGCAACAAGTTATCAGACCCTTTTGCTATATTTTTGGTTTTTTAACAAGTTTAAGACACACACTTACCTGCACCTTAGTCTCACTGAAAAGTTTTAAGTGACTTTTACTAAAATAAATTTTTAACAGTTTCCTATTCAATTCCCATAACAATTAAGAAGTTTTTTTTAAATCGGATTTTCTCAAAATCAAATATCTCGTTTACAGTTAGGATAAACTCCTTTTCATAATTTCAAATACCCATGAGTGCACAAGGTGGTTAATTATTTAAGACCACCAACATGTCAAAAGTACCTTAACTTCTAGAATACGCCCCGTAATATTAAAATATTTCATGCATGAGATCAGGGCTGGAGTCCCGGTCAACTGTACATAATAGCCAATTCTAGTCTCCAAAATAAAATAGGGCGGGGGAGAGAGAAGAAGGGAGGGAAGAGTCTCGCAGCGGAGAAAAGACGTAAGGGTGGAGAGGGACTTTCAAAATGCCCCAGGGCCTAGCTAACTATAACCCGGTTGTGGGGGTGTGGGGGGATCTAAGCAGACGCTCTCAGATCGAAAGACACCGGCAGGGGAGACGCGGAATTAATAGGATGAAAACAAAGTTATTCCACTTTCTGTGTAACAGCGCCCCACGCCCACCCCCAGGTGCCTCGGAAGCAGACTGGGACAGCCCCCTCCCCACACAAACTGAAACGCGGGAGACTAGAAAACAGCAAGCATACAAACCTCCAGCCACATCTTCTCCTTTCTCCCTCGAGAGAACGTAATACGCTCAAACCCCCCAGTCCCCGCCGAAAGTGAGAGAAATGAGCGCATCGTAGGCCTAGAATTTCCGTTCCCGCCCTACGCCAGTATGGGGAACCCCCAGGCCCAGAGGCTGGGGGGAGGCGGCCCAAACCACACGTGTGTGCCGCAAAAATGGGCCTGTCTCAGCCCACTTCCCGTCGCCACCCCAGCGGCCTGAGATCCCGCCGCCTGGCTCGGGCCTTTCCTCAGGCCCTACCGTCCGCTCCACGTGGGGCGCCGGGGCCCCTCACCGCCTGTTCCCTCCCGCTGAGTTCTCGACCGGCTGAGACACCACCGCGTCGGGGTCCCGTACCTGGTGCTGTTGTCGCCCCTGCTGGTAAGGCTTAATTGGCCCCTGGTGGCAACGCCGCGTCCGGATCTTGCCGCCACCGCCCCCTCCTATTCCTCCGGCTCCTGAGGCCATGGCGGAGCCTCCGCTGCTTCCCGCTTCGGGGCGGGTAAGGGGGCGGGAGAGGCAAAGGTGGCGGCCTTAGAGCCCCCCCCGCCCGGCCCCGGCCCAAAAGTCCGCCTTTGCTGCCCACACACTGGAGCGCAGCCACACCAGGAGGCGCGAGGTTTCGAGCAGGAGTGGAGAGAAAATGCGCGCTGGCAGCAGGGAAGGCGGTGGCGGCGACAGAGGCCGAGGAGCTGGCTCCGGTCCGGCAGCTTCCCGCGGACCCCCGCCTCTGTGTATGTCACGGTCTCTATGGAGATCCCCCGCAGAGGACAGAGCGAGCCGCTCCAGGCGCTGCTTAGGCCTAACTCGACCGCCGGCTGATGGGGATTCTTCCGTCGCCCTAGCCGTAGCTGCCGCAGTTGAAGCCGCCGGCGCCGCCCGCCTACCCCTCCCCTCTGCGCACAGCGCCCGCCCCGCCGTCGTCGTCGTCCCTGCAGTCGCCGCCGCTATTGCGCCTATTGCCGCTGCTAAGGCCGCCGCCGCGGTCGCGAGCCAGAACGCCGTCACTCGTCAGCGCCCGACGCGCTTGCATCATCATACTGCGACCGAGTGATAGGCCAAGAGGAAGGGAGGGCCGGTCGAGCCCGCGCTCTCGGCGCGCAGCACTCTGGGAAGAGTAGTTCAGCGGAAGAACGCGAGGTCTCCGAAAGGAGGACGCGGAAGGAGATTTTACGGATCCGCGCAGAGGCACAAAGCCTGGAGGTCCATTCTTTTTACTGCACTTAGCGGTAAACTTAGACTTTGAAAGAGGCGTTCAACGTAAAAACAGTAACTTCTTTTCACTCCACTTCCCCATCGGTTGGTAAAGCGGACAGATACTAAAATCAAAAACAGGAGCTAATATAGAACTTTTTTTTTTAATGGTTGAAAAACATTGACCGAGATCTTGAAGCCTAAAGCAGATTTAGAAAATGTATACAGTTCCATTAGTGTCCCATTAACATGTAAGGGCTTTGCTGTCAAACACGAGGGCTGGAATTCTGGTTCCACCACTCTCTAGCTTGACCTTGGATAAGTGAAAACTTTCTGAGCCTTGGCTTCTTCCTCTAAAATGGGAACCATAAAATCCAAGGTATAGAGCTGTTGTGATCATTTCTGTAGTGTACTTAGTACCTGTCCTGGTATACAAGAAATACAATAAATGGTTACAATTATTACCCACGCACTCAGCTCACATTAGACGTAAGTGATAGGTTACCAGTCATAAAAGTATAAATATATTTGCTCCGAATAGAAAACATATTTAGGAAAGTAAGTAAGCCAGGATCAAAGACTGAACTCACAAAATATAGAGATTGTAGGAATTGACCGTTAGAAAGGACTTGGTGGTCACATGGTCCAGCCCTTCCATTCAACCGACCAGAGAGGGGTTCAGAGAATTCAGGTGGCACCTTCACACCAGGCAAAGTCACGACTATAACCCAATTTTTCTATAAGAGTCGAAATAAGTGCCTAAATGAGTAGGGGGGAAAAAGCCTGCTGGGAAACACACACACACACAGGCTTACTGTTCCATTTGAAACAATTGATTTTAAAGCTTAATAATAGCTAATAGCTTTGGACTCAGACTTAATTTCAGATCTATCACTTACTAGCTGTGTAGCCTTGGGGAAGTTACTGATCCTCTTTCTAAGCTTCAGTTTCCTCATCTGCAAATAGAATGAATATTTACCTCAACAGGTTCCCATGAAAGCATTCGTGTATGTATAGCTCCTAATAACTGCTTAGAGAGAAAGCATGTAATATCCAACTATCAATACAAATTAACTCTAAGACATTCATACCATCTCCACCACCAAACTGCACATTTCAAATCACTCTATAAATCATGTAAGTCAAATTGTGAAACCAAACTTACAGTACTTTGGGTTTTGTAGTGCCTTTCAGCACCTAAGGAAACATATTGTTATCAGCATAGGTTTATAGAGCAAATGGCTTTCAGTGGTACCTCTGACAATAATCACCAAGACTATAAAAAGTTGCCAAATATGACAATCTACTTCCTCTTCTGTTCCCTGGTCCTCCTACCTCCATGCCCGACTCCACCAATAACTCCCCACTAGACCTCTCAGAGGTACATACTCTTTCCCCTAAAGCACTTCATCCTTTTTAAATACAATTGTTTCTCTCTCACAGTTCTTAGCTAGGTATTTGACAAACAGAGCAAAGTAGTTCCTAATAAGCTAACTCCTGGGGAAAATCTGTACCTGAATCTTTCATTGGGCTGCATACATAGAAGATGGAACTGTAGCCCTGTCTCATTTTCCAGATTCAGAATTTCCAGGACAGAAGAGTGAACTGGCTGGGACTCAAAAATCATCCCTTTCTTAGTGGTTTGCTATTTGATGTGTGTGTGGGACAGCCTTCATATCCAAGCTTTGAAAAGGACATGCAAAAGAGCTGGGCCAAACTAAGACAAAACTTCAGAATAGAAAACTGGTAAGAACTGGGGCACTTGGGTGGCTCAGTCGGTTAAGTGTCTGCCTTCAGCTCAGGTCATGATCCTAGGGATCGAGCCCCATGTCAGGCTCCCTGCTTAGAGGGAAGTCTGCTTCTCCCTCTGCCACTCTCTTGTGCTCTTGCTCTCTCACTCTCAAATAAATAAAAACTTAAAAAAAAGTGGTAGGAATTGAAGTATGGAAAAATCCACATCTCCTTTTAGACTTGATCTCAATTATTTACCCCACTTTACAGTTATTTCTTTGAAATGAAGCAGTATTTGAGGGAAGAATAATACAGTAGTACCACATTCATGTTACTGAGTTATTGGAAATGTTACCAGGCTTAACAGCAGAGCAGAAATAAAAGGCAAGAAGAAATTCGCATTCAAAACTTCCTACAGCCTAATTTTACCCTGAAATAGTATCAGCCTCACTGTGGGATGAAGTAACTTCTTATGCATAGTTTGGGATTCAAAAATAACATTGTCTCTATGCTGAAATTCAGTTTGGAATTACAAATCACCTAACCTAGAGTTTCTCATACATTTTTGGTACAGGACTCATTCTTTAGTTAGGAATTACTAGCAATAGAATGGATTTTAATAAAGTTATGATTATAAAATTTAAAGAATCCACTAACATTCAAACATACAAATGAACATTTCTCTAACAGATACTATATATAAATTGGAAAAAAGTATCAAATGACATGGAACAGTAATAGGGATTCTTGAAATCATCTCAGCCGTATTAGGGATTAACAGGTTCTTGAGGAAGGGAATAATTATTATTTAGTGCTTATAATTAGTCAATTCCTATAGATGATGAATTTAATCCCTAAAAAAAAGTAAGATTTTGTAGTTCACAGAATTGGATGATATCACTTATAAATTTTGTGTTACAAACTAGCTATCTTTTTTATTCATTCTTTTCCTTATTAATTTCTCTTTCCATCAGTCTTAGACCTCTGAGAAGTGATCTTAAGTTTTGGATTGTTTCATTGAGTGTATTTTAATAGAAACCCATTTCTCCCCTACTAGGTTTTAAACTCCATGAAGACTTTTTCTCACTTCCATATCCTGAACACATAGAGCAGTGTTGCTACATAGCAATCACTCTGTATATACTACAGCTAATCACTACCGATGTTGACTGTTTCTATTTTATTGTAAGAGTACATTGATGAATACAGCTAAACTGCTTTATATAATCTTTGAGTCTACACATTTGTTTTCTATACAGCATAACAAATTATTTCTCAAATTCATTTATTTATTCAATGATAAAATTTTCAAGAGTATCATGAACAAATCCCTATGATAATATTCTAGAGAGAGTCTTGTGTAATCCTAACAATCCTTAGAGGAACTATTATCATTTTACAAATAAGGAAACTGGATATTAAGGGGATAAAAAATATTTTTTAAAAATTATTTTTAAAATGGTAGAGTCAGTATTTGAATGATTTCTTCTCCTCCTAACTCCAAAGCACATGTTCTTGCCCTCACTCTATAATTTTTTAGCCAGTTTAGAGACCTACCTACCACTTAAAACATTTTTCTTTGAAAAGATGATTTTTCCACTTTAATGGAGACTCGCATACCTTAGAAACCCCTCTCTCTCTCTCTCTGATGGCCTCAACACTAACATGTTTAGAAACTCGTTCTTACTGCAGAGTGAGAATGGATATTTGCGAACTTTAAGGTATGATAACACTGGAAAGACCAGACTCAAATATCTGACTTAGGATCACATGGGAATCCAAGGACCCTCATGGTGACATGGGGACATGAGGATATGCAGTAGGATGGGGTGAAGAGTATATCAGCTGGGCCATTTGGGTGAAAGGGATATCGTACATCAGGCTTCCAAATTCAGAGAGAAGCCACATAAGCAAGATCAACAGAATTCAAAGTCTATCATAAAAACAAGAAATACCGTGAAGGATAAGGAGAAAAACTAAGTTATTTATATTCAGACCAAGTAGCAGGACCTGAGACAAAACCAATGACCAAGTTTTCAACAAACATCAGCCCAACCTCACTTTTCTTAAACCCGGACCCAGTTTTTTTCAATCAGAATGGTTATTTATATTGGGAGAGATCTCAATTTATGAAAAGCCTGTTACTACTAGGGCCCCTGCCCCACCCCCAAAAAAACTTATCTTCCCCCCATACAATATGGTATCTGTCTGCCAATTATAAGAGCACACAGAGAGGCTGCTGACCCTGCTCCAAAAGATAAGAAATAGCCACCAATTTCAAATGAAATACAATTTAGTCTAAGCCCAATCTGGATTGAAAAACAGCCTTTATATATTCTTCAAAAGGTAGTCAATTCTGACCAAGGGAATATTTAAAGATTTTTTTTTTTTTTT
>CM053608.1:117476839-117488781 GCA_028646535.1 Procyon lotor | reverse complement strand
TGTTTTCTGTCTTTGGGGAATAAAGTGATACTTAAGACTAAAAGAACTAATATCAAATTTTTATTAACTACTTTATTAACTATCACTTAAATCTAACATGTCATATGTTTCTTCTTCCTACTTACGTCAATGTATTCTAGCCTTTGGCATACATGTGTTTACATATATTCTATTATAGTTTAAGGCATGTTTTAAACTTAGCAATTCTAAATAGAAATTCAGTTCTATTGGATGCAATAAGAACCAAATTCAGGAAGACCAGTTCCACCCTAACAAGACAGTTAATGAATCAACTAGGATTAAACATTTTTGTCTAATTTTCAAATATACACTCGTATAAGTATAAACAATTGAGACCAAGGCTAAAGGAAGATGTGGATAGTTATCAGCCATTTATAAACATAATCTAAATATTTTTTAAACATAATCTAAATATTAAAAAGGGTTTATTGAGGGCCTACTATATGGTGGTTTGTAGTATATGTAAGTGTACCAAACAGTAAAACAACCTTCGTTCATATAGTGCATTACACTTTAATATTTTCCTGAGTTCTCTTAAAGTTTACTGCATTATGGTCTATTAACCACAAGAACTTGACACTATTAACTCACCCCCCAAATTCTACATTCTAAATTCTAAACACGTTACTAAATTCATTTATTGTATAAATCTACTGGCTTAATTTCATTTTTTTTAAATGTAATTAACCACTTACATTAAAAAAACTAAACTCATCATTAAGGCTGTAAGCTATGTACAACTATAACATTTGCAAAACTCAATTTGCTTGCACTAAGCTTTTTCTTTTTTTTTTTTTAAAGCATTTGTAGAGAATACCTGAATTTATCAGATCCTAATTCATTATGATGTTTCTTTTCAAGAGCATTCTGTGAATTAACAAGTTAACAATGCTAATGTACACATCACCTTACCACCACTACAAGAAAGGCATAACCTACCCAGTTGAAATGTGTCTTTTGGCCCCTTGCTACTCATGGATGAGCAGCACCAGTCCCCAGGAGCTGGTAAAGGATCTCTGCCCCTCCCAGGCCTACTCAATCAGAATCCACATTTTAACAAGGTATCCAGGTGACTCGTATGCACGTGCCCTTTGAGAATTAACCACGCCACTGGAATTCATAAAGCACATCTGAAAAGTTAAGGGTCTGAAACTAAACGTTAGGAAACATACTTGTACATAGATATTTAAAGGACATTTTGCTAATTCCCAAATATCCTTATCTGTACAAGTTTTCTTTTTAGACTTAACTCATGAAAAACAAAGGACATGGATGTAAAATAAACCATCTTGTAATCCAAGAAGCTAGGAGCCAAGAAAAGAAATATCAGAATACTTCCTTAGATTGCTATGACTTTCCTCTTTCCAAAACACTCACAAAAGGTAGAAAAGCAAGCAGGAACAAATCCTGAGAGCAAATATTCACAGTACTGGGTTGGCATCCAATTTCTAAGATGCAAGCGAAGAAGTCAGGCAACTTGGAGTAAAATGTATAGGTTTCACCTTTCCTAAATTGTAACAGAAATAACAACTTGACGAATCACCTGACAAATTATAAGAACAATTTAGTGGATTACCTACTTCTAATAGCTTGAACCTGTAAATAAGTGCTATGAAGTCAATACAATATTCAGATACAGTATTTTCTCCAAAAATTACTTCTGGAAGAAAATAATAATGAATTCTTTAGTCTAAAGATTTTCTGCAGCTGGTCATCAAAAGTATTCTTCCCCTACACACCTAGAGTTAGTTCCTCCTACAATAAGGAAGGCATAAAACATGAAGTACAAGAAATAAACCATTTTTAAAAGACTCACATACACCTTCCCTCCTGGAAGCCAAACATAAACACACTTGCTCATTTGAACATTTATGGATCAAGGCATCAAGGTAATGAGCTATCCAAAGTTTCTGTAAGGAGCAGGCTTAGGAGTTCCCCTTCATCATTAATCTACAACAACCAACAATTTTAAGAGTTGATGAACCAGCAGCTTATAGAGAAGGTAGATTTTTTCCCTCTTATTTAACATTTGGTACGTTTCACCTTACTCCACAGCAAACCGAAACAGAATTAAACATTTTTTTCCTTTTTATTTTCATTGGCTTCTTTTTCCAAAGGAAGCGAGATACTACCTGAAATGACGTTCTGGATTTAATACATCCTTATTCTTCAGTATCATGGGTAGCAGAGTTGATTTAATAGACATAATGCTTGTTAACAAGATGAATTTTAGGCCAGTATGTATAACCCATGGCCTCCATCCTCAACGTATCTCACCTTGTTGTTTGGATCCATTATCTAGACAACAGAATATCGTGGGCTACCAAAAATACGGATCTCCAAATTCAAAAGCCAAAAAAGAACTTTTCAAATACTCTCCAAAGCAAATGGGAACGAAGTTCTATGCTACCTTCAAAGCTAAGTAGGCGGTATTGCCATACAAACCAAAAACAACTCCAAGGACATTGAGCAAAGTCTCCTTAAACACACCACCCCCCATGTGGGAAAACCACCTCGCACGTGAAGGTTTAAGTTCAGCACGTATACCACGCATAGAATTAAAACATCAAAGCAGAACATAGGTCTCCACTGGGGCCCGAAACAAGCAACAAACCGCTTCTGCCAGCCACAATTAAATCCAAGCCATAACTTAGATGCTTTAAATTAGTAACAGTTAAACCAGCTCTTTTTCACTTGCTTGCTCATAAAATCTTGCCCCCGCCGTGAGTCAGCAGTGACTCACAAACACTTCTTCTACAAGAAGCACCTGCTTTTAGGCCCATCCCTTGCGATCGAAGGGCTGAGTGCAATCAAAGGGCTGAGAACAGTGATCTTAGCTTAATGCTTGCTAACAGGGGAGTAGAATCCCTCGTCTCTCTGCAACTAGACAGTGCCGCAGAGCTGCAGGGACCGCAAACAGGTAACAGTCTGCAGCTGGGGGGGAGGGGGGGGTACGGAGACGAATCTATAAAAAGGCACCGGGAGTTGATGAGATCGGGAAGGGAAAGCCGTTTTTCTGTTTTCACAGTTGGCCATTGTCAATATGCCTCTCCCTTAACTCCTCATCCTATGGACTGACCCTTTTGGAGCTAGGCTTCCCCGGGTAACCAGCATCTTCCTTCTCTTAAGGTCTGGTTTGGGTTTACAAACAAAAGGGAGCAAACTTCTCCCCTTCGTTTGTTCCATCACTAACTTTAGAACTGGATCCTTTGAAAAGTATTAAAAACTGAGATGGCAAAAAGAAATCCATTCGTTCTTAGAAGCTATCTGTCCTCATTTCCAGCTAAGGAAAAGAAACGTCCAGTGGCCGTTTCCATGCCATCTAAACAAGACAGGTCGGATCGTTTGTTTCGATTTTTCAGCAACTTTCACTGAACCCTTCTACCCACGTGAGCAATACAGAGAAAGGGGAGCTGTTTTAAGGAGCGCTGTAAGAGAGAAGAGGGGGCGCTGAGAAGAGGAAGGGGAGAGCCGGGGCTAAAGTCCGACACATAGTCACGACTAGCCATTTCTGAAAACCCGGTCGAAACTTCTGCCAGGTACCCCGCTGCCCTGAACTCACCTCTGGTGTGTTCTCCCGCCATAGGTCAGCCTTCTGAGTCCAGATGGGCTCCTTGTTGACGAGCTTCAAAAGCTGTAAAAATAAACGCAGGAAAGATGACGGATATCTTGCAGGAATCGTGCTGCAGAAGGGAGGAGTATCACTTACGAAGAGCCCTAAATAATGAAGGACAGATGAATAATACATTCGAAAGAAAAGACCCTCCTTATGGCCACTTCATGGTTTCCTAACTTTTCCTATCCGGGGTCCCAGGCACAAACTGGGAAGTGTTTTATTGACTGGATGAGAGCATATGCGTAGGTTTTACGATTTGTTATTCCCCTCGACAACTTTCATGTTACGGAATTTTTTTTTTTACCGTGTGTTTCAAAAATACTTTAAAATGAAATTTTTTTTTTAAATTCTCTTGTATTGTTAAACCACCTTTAATCTCCCATATTCCTTTTAAATACAATTTACTGCAGACCATGTACTAATTGCAGTGTCCGAGGTAAACCAAAAAAAAAAAAAAAAAAAAAATGCTTTTCCACAATCTGATGCAAATAGTGCTTCCCCCGAGGGATTATACCCAAACAGGAAGTGTGGACCAAAAGGACAAAGCTATATACTCTAAACTTCAGGATACTATTCAATGAGTATTTATTTTATCCTGGGCCACACATTGTGCAGGTAGGAACGTGGTGAGGATTTATGTCTTGCCATTGAGGGATAGGGAGAAATGGTGGTACTGTTACTTTATTTTTAAGTACCTTGAACATACACTGATGCAGATGAATTTCCTTTGGGAAATGTATACTACATAAGCCATTTTAAGTCTATGTTCTACATTTTAAATATCTCCTCAGGCAGATAAAAGCTGCACCTTGACCAGCCTTGTCCGCCAACCCTGGCTCAGTGGAACTGTGATCAGGACATTCAGCCAGGGGATTCGAGTACAATTTGAGGGTGCCAGTGCTTCATTTAGATGTAAATAAATTCTAAAACGTTTAAACAAAGGTACTGTAGGGGCACCTGGCTGGCTCAGCTGGAAGACATGTGACTCTTGAACTTAGGGATTTGAGTTCAAGCCCCATGTTGGGTAGAGAGATTACTTAAAAATAAAATCTTTTTTTTTTTTTTTAAGATTTTATTTATTTGACAATGAGAGATCACAAGTAGGCAGAGAGTGAAGGAGAAGCAGGCTCCCCGCTGAGCAGAGAGCCTGATGTGGGGCTCGATCCCAGGACCCTGAGATCATGACCTGAGCTGAAGGCAGAGGCTTTAACCCACTGAGCCAGCCAGGTGCCCCAAAAATAAAATAAATATACTCTAGGGGCACCTGAGTGGTTCAGTGGGTTAAGCATGTGCCTTCAGCTCAGGTCTTGATCCCAGGGTCCTGGGATCGAGTCCCACTTTGGGCTCCCTGCTCAGTGGGGTGCCTGCTTCTCCCTATGCCTGCCACTCCCCCTGCTAGTGCGCACTCTCTCAAAATAGATGGGTAAAATCTCTAAAAAATAAATTAATTAATTTAAAATGTATGTTCTAGACAGAGATACACAGACTAAAGTTTGCTATAGGACCAACAGTGTCCCCAAATAACTGCAGTATCAAAGTGGGGCCTCCTGGAAGCAAGGAAGAGAGCAAGGAATATGACTTAAAGGTCCTACTCATATTTAGTAACTAAGTGCATGAAGTGATAACACTCTGGAATACCCAGTGCACGCCACACACCTTGCTGGCTTCTTTCTGTGCGTTACCATTCATCCTTATAAGTCTTAAAGGGAGTCGTCTGAAAGAGAAGGGTTAAATACTTCCCTCAAAGACACGCACCAGGGATGAGCTCTGAACACATCTAACTGATTTCCAGACTTGTACCTTTTTCATTAAACCGAGGCATTCTAGAACTTTCCACAAGCAGGGCAAACGGAGGGAGTGGAGCCCACGATGCTTTGGGAAGCTGCTGAGCCCACTGACATCCAGCCTCTTCCTCCAGAGGTATGTCCGGCCGCTTCGCAGCAAGGCCTTGGCAGGATTTCTTTGGTAGCCTGGGATTCTGCTAACCAGATTAGGGTACTGGGGCAGATGTCTTAGTGGGCCGCAGACTCCTGTAAGTGAATTCCTTTCTTTGCAGTATTGCTGGAGAACATATAAGATACCTAGTTAAATTTGAATTTCAGATAAACAATGAATAATTTGCAATACTGCAAATATTGCATGGGACAACTTATTTGCTAAATCTGGCCACCCTATTTCTTTGCCCTATTTCGAGGTGTCTTAAATTAGAATCAGAGGTAGTGCATATATGCTGGAGTGACTTACAATTCTACAAGATCTTCAGCTTGGAATGAAGATATCCTGGCTATTGACTGGATCTCGAACCTCAGCTGTGAGCACAGGGCACATACCTACTCCAAGCTGTTAAACGGTTTATCATTGGGTGCCCCCGTAATTCCCTTGATTGGTATGATCTAGGGCAGCTGACTTGAATCTCATGTCCACACCTCAGGGGTACAAGAAATGTAAATTTATACTTAATTCAACAGAATTTGTTCAGAATCCCATTTTTTTTAGAGAGAGCAAAAACAAAAGCAATCAAGTCAGGTCTTACCATGCCCCCCCTTTTTCCCAGAACTGTTTATAGGGCTCCCATGGTGCTGGGGGGGGCAACTATTTCTTGATGTTGTCTACTCGGGCAAATTCTGGCCCCTTCGATTCACGTGTTTTTCTTCCCTGTTCTCCTAAGGTGCAGTTTCTGTACCATCCTAAGGCTTCAGACACTTCCTGCATCCCTTGAAGGCCTCAGTACCCAGTGTAGCCTTTCCTCTCTGGGTCCTTCTACACCACTGGACTTCTGCCTTTGGGGGTGAAGCGTGATGCTTAGCCATTGAATCTTATGGACTGGCTCTGGCTGAGCTGTCTCCCCAGGGCTCTTCCCCCTGGGGGACACAAAGGCACCTGTGTCCTCTTGTCTCTGTGCCCCATATCCTCTCTCCCTAGACAGTTTTGCTCAATCTTTTTCTAGGGATGGAAACTCAACACCCCCAGCCTCCAGCTCTCCAACCTTTCTCCTGTGCATCTAATCCCCTTAAGGATTTTAGGTTTTTGGAAGATCCCGGAAGGTTTCTTCGTTTTCACCCTGGCTTATTTTTCCCATGAAGCAATGAATACAAGCAATTAGGTGCTTGAAGAGGAGAGGGTGAGGAGAACAAAGAGGAAATTAACCAATCAATTTAAAACATCCCTGGGTCGGGGCGCCTGGGTGGCTCAGTCTGTTAAGCTTCTGCCTTCGGCTGGGGTCATAGTCCCAGGGTCCTGGGATCGGGCCCCGCGTCAGGCTCCCTGCTCCATGGGAAGCCTGCTTCTCCCTCTCCCACTCCCCCTGCTTGTGTTCCCTCTCTCGCTCTGTCTCTGTCAAATAAATAAATAAAATCTTTAAAAAGAAAAAACATTCCCTGGGGCCTTTTTTTCCCCCCTCCAAAGCCAGGCTAACAAATTAGATCCTGATTTGTTCAGGAGTAAGCTTTGCCTTCCCACAGTGGTCCACCAATTCTGGCATGAGCATCAGATGGGAAACATTTAAAACATGGATTGTTAGACCCTACCCCAGACCTACAGAATTTCTGGGGTGGAACTAGGAACATGTCTTTGAACAAACTTTTTTTTTAATTTAAAAAAAAAGATTTTATTTATTTATTTGGTAGAGAGAGAGATCACAAGTAGGCATAGAGGGCAGGCAGAGAGACGGGGAAGCGGGCTCCCCAGTGAGCAGAGAGCCTGATGCGGGGCTCGATCCCAGGACCCTGAGATCATGACCTGAGCTGAAGGCAGAGGCTCTAAACCAGAGCCACCCAGGCGGCCCTGAACAAACTCTTATCATTTTTCTTACATACTCAGTTGTGCTGGTCCTCTGACCTCTTCTTTCCTACACTTTCTGCCCTCTTTCCCTTTAGTCCTTACCCCTAGAATGTGATAGCTGGTTAAAGATTCCTTGCATGGAACCAAAATCTAGTGCAGAGGTCTGGATCCATCTTTCAAATGGGGAGGTCACCTTGGGGCCAAGAGGATGCTCATGTGTCCTGTCATCTCTTCTCTAGCCTTTATCTCACTTTTCTCCGACACTTGTGTCCTGTCCAGGTTCCAAGAAAATCCGAGTCTAACCCACCAAGTGGGCCCACGCCAAAAGTCTATCTCCATCCTGTGTCAAATGCAAAACTGTTTCCCAGAGACCTCAATGCTGCTTGGTTATTAGAATCATCTGTACATCTAAGCAATCCAGTTTTTCATGGATTGGGGATACTTCCATAAGAATCACCATAGTCCCAAAGTAGATAAATTATGAAGTAAGATTTCTTTTTATTAAGTAATCTCTATGCCCAATGTGGAGCTCAAACTCACAACCCCGAGACCGAGAGTCGCGTGTTCCATCACTGAGCCAGCCAGACACCCACAAAGTAAGATTTTTAAAATTGCTTGCATTGATTTGTTTAAACACCTTCTTAATTCATTTGAGAGAACAGTTCACCTTTTTTTTTTTTTAAGGGAAAAAAGTGAATATGGCTAGGTAGGTAGGGGACATTGGGCTGGCAATATCATTTTACTCCAAAATGAGGTTAGGAGTGCTGAGCTAAATTGGCTCTCTTTTTTTTTTTTTTTAAAGATTTTATTTATTTGACAGCGAGAAACACAGCGAGAGAGGGAACACAAGCAGAGGGAATGGTAGCGGGAGAAGCAGGCCCCCTGCCGCGCAGAGAGCCCGATGCGGGGCTCGATCCCAGGACGCTGGGATCTGACCTGGGCCGAAGGCAGACTGAGCCACCCAGGCGCCCCCTAAATTGGCTCTCTTAAAGAATCATGTCCTAGGGAGTGATAAGACACACCAGCAGAAAATCACTCACAAGTAATAGTAGGAAAGACTCACCCCCTGGGATGGTTGTTGATATTTATAAAAGTCAGCTAGGTTATTGACTTGTCTCAACAGAAAGTCATGGGTTATTATGACATCAGAATACTGCTCCCCATCAAATAACAGAGCAAAGGACCTGAAGAATGAGGGACGGGGGGCAGGCTGGACAGGAGGCAGAGAAGGGAGTGTAGCCCAAGCAACTCCCAGTAATTTTTTTTTTTTTTTTTTTTGTCAGGAAAGTAAATTTACACTTAATATCTCACTCCAGATTTCCATTCTTAAGAAATACATTTTTCTTTTTCAAGATGGTTAAGCAGGGGACGTCTGGGTGGCTCTGTTGGTTAAGTGTCTGCCTTCAGCTCAGGTCACGACCCCAGGGTCCTGGAATCGAGGCTCCCTGTGCTGGCTTCTCCCGTTGCCTGCTGCTCTTCCTGCTTGTGCTCCCTCTCTCTTCTCTCTGACAAATAAATAAAATTAAAAAAAAAAAAAAGATGGTTAAGCAGAAATATCTCTTCTAAGTTGATCAATCAGGCAATATTGTAAAGATGCCAAGTGTCCACAGAGCACTCGGCCCAGATACTGTAAATAGAGGAAACCATGGGCACCTGGCTGGGTCAGCCGGTGGAGAGCGGGGCTCTTGATCTCGGGGTCATGAGTTCGAGCCCCACGTTGGGTGTGGAGATTCCCTAAAAATAAAATCTTTTAAAAAATAAATTAATTGGTAAAGGAAATGAGTTTTCTGTCCCACAATGGGTCCTTTTTCCTTGAAAGGCTGACACAGGGATGGGGTTAGGGAGCAAAGAAATCAGACTCCACGGGTTGAAAGGAACAGAGGTCTGCCAGACCAGCCCCACAACGAAGGGGTGTCATTTCTTCAACTCCTGCAAGCGCCCAGGCCGTTTGGGCTTCCTCCTCTTCGGAGGTGGAGGCCGTGCTTCCTGAGGGGTGGAGAGGGGTCCTGCCGGCCACAACTGTTCTGAGTGGGAGCTGAGTTGCTGGCGGCTCCTTCGTGAGCTCCGGGAACGGGACGGACCCGCTCCCTGAGGGAAACTTCTCAGCAAGTCCTGCCAACAGTGCTCTCTTGCCTCAAGAGGTGATCTCCCCACAACACATGCATCATTTTACGTGTTTCTAAACAAAGACTTTGTTCTTTGGGGGGGCTTGAAGAGCGGCAAGTCGTTTTTTCCCATTGTTATTAACTCACTCAACTAACACGTTTTCTCGAGTTACTGTTGTGTTTCGTGACAGGAACCTGAGGCCTACAGAGCGCAGGCTGCACACTCCGCTTTGTGACTTCGTCAGAGAATAGATATTTCCTGACTTCAAGTCTAGTGTGTTTTGCACCACTCAGGGTGTGTTTTCATTTTGTCTTCATTGAATGATTTTTTTTTTTAAAGATTTTATTTATTTATTATAGAGAGAGGGAGAGAGAGAGAGTGCACGAGTGAGCAGGGATGGGGAAGGGGGATGGGGTGGGACCAAGAATCTCAAGCAGACTGAGCCCAGAGCCCGATGCGGGGCTGGATCCCCCAAGTTCGAGACCAACACCTGGGCCGAAACCGAGAGTCGGACACCCAACCAACTGAACCGCCCAGGTGTTCCCACTGAATGACTTTAAAACATCTTATTATTCCTTCTTAATGTTTGTCTCTCAGGTCTTGCTCATGCGGGATGACAAAGAATTGGCAGCACCAGGTGATGGCAGTGTGGAGAGGACAAAACAAACAACGTGTGTGGAAATTTTACAATGTACTTGGCTCACGAGGCTCACTGGTGGCATCTCATTACTGCTCACAACCACACCGTGTGGCATTGCTCCCATTTTGCAGATAAGGAAATAGAGGCTTAGAGAGGTCGGGTGTCTTGTGTCAGGTCACTTGACAAGCTGTCAAATATTTGACCCTGTTTTGAATCCAGTTCTTTCTGACTCCAAAGCTATTCAATTATATTGCTTCCCATGCCTCAAGCAGAGCAAATGTGATGTCTCAACGTCTGGTTAACTCCCAATTAGCTCTGCCCAGATTTTTCACAAACTTTAAGGAAGAACCTTTCTATTGGCCCTTGATCCTGAGTTTAACTGACCAGAAGACCCTAATGTCCCCGTGTAAAAAGTTACTCATTCAAGTAACTCAGAATAGCCACATGCGTTACTAGCTTCAAAAATAACCGAAGGCAATTACTTGAACAAAGGTGTTACTGTGTTTTCAGAACAAGCAATGGGGAAGAGGTGACTGGAGCTCCTATGGTCTCTGACCTCCCGGGACAGCTCTGAAGGTTTCAAAATGTACATTGTGAAAGTTAAAATTTTTTCCCCGAATGCTTTCATTCATTGGTCTCTACAATGAGAGTTGTATACAATTCAAATTCCTTTTCTATGACAATGCTTCAAATTATTGGCAGTGGCTTTCAAGTTTTCCTAGGGTTTACATTGAAAGTGTGGAACAGAGAGCACTGAGGCAAGACTTCAGGTTAAACAAGGCAGATTAATCATTCTCGTTGTGTCCTTTCCCCCCCCCAAAGCCAACACACATGACAGCGATGAGCTACTAATGAACGAATAAAGGTATTAAACCACTAGGAAGAAGAAAGGAAAGGAAGACAACAGTGGACAAAAGATTTTGTCACAGTTTGGGGAGTAGGCAAGGAAATAAAGTGGTAACTCACTTAACAAGTCAGAGAAAACCCAAGGACCCGGAGAGAGAATTTCCGACCAGATGTGAAGAGTATCCTGGAGGCTCCCAGCCGTGTGCGGAGCTGGAGAGAGGCCCGTGGCTGAGAATGAGACGGGTTCCCAGTCCAGGTACACACATGCCGATCCCCATTTGTTTAATCCCACCTCGAGCAACCACCTCCCTAGGGGTCCGGAGGCTTGTAGTCTAGAGAAACTGAACCGGGAGGCATCAACTCTGTGCAGTGAATAAGTGAACATCTTTTTTTTTTTTTTTTTTAAAGTATCCTTTGTTGATTTAACCCCTTAGATTTGAAAGTAATCATTTAACCCGATTTTTAAAAATATTTTATTTATTTATTTGAGAGAACACACAAGCAAGGGGCGTGGTGGAGGGAGAAGGAGAAGACGACTCCCTGCTGAGCAGGGAGCCCAACTCAGGGCTTGATCCCAGGACGACCTGAACCGAAGGCAGATGCTTAACTGACTGAGCCATCAAGGTGCCCCTAAGGGAACATCTTCTAATTGAACAGGGGATGGGAACCAGGCCCTCCCTTGCTTTATGCCTGGAACAAACACCACAGCTTCCTACGCTGGCCTGCTCACGGTTACCGAGCAACCCAGGCACCTGTCCAGGACCACTATTTCTGCTAATTTCTTAGCATTTGAAATCTTAGTGCATGATGAAAGTAAATTTCATTTACTTTAAATGAAAGTAAAAATTTGTAACATGGTTACAAATTCTTAAGGGAAACTCCTTTGTCCCCCTCATCCACACCTGCCAACACACACACATATGAAGAGTTTAC
>CM053608.1:117426059-117476339 GCA_028646535.1 Procyon lotor | reverse complement strand
GATGCCTCCTCTCATGGGCATTAAAACTAAAGGTTTTAGGTCTTAAGGTAAGAATGGATTACCTCTGTTCCCATTAACCCACTTGGTTTTGGTTTCTAGTTCCTAATTATGTTTCTTCTAACTCGGGCTTTCCCTTACTGTTTTGGAACTTAGATATTCATTTCAAAGTATGTTTATAACCCATACAATATGGATTGTAAACAATCCATATGATATCTGCATTTTCTGAGAGTTTTAATATTATGTTGTTTACCATTAACAAAAACTGATAATTCTCTTTATTTCTTATGCACAGCCATTTAGTGTCCTTCTAATGTCTAAAAACTGGCTCACTCCATCCAAGCCTACTGATCCTCATCTTTCTTTTTTTTTTTTAAAGATTTTATTTATTTGACAGAGAGAGAGAGAGATCACAAATAGGCAGAGAGGCAGGTGGGGGGGGGGCGGAGCAGGCTCCCCGCTGAGCAGAGAGCCCAATGCAGGGCTCAATCCCAGGACCCTGAGATCATGACCTGAGCCAAAGGCAGAAGCTTTAACCCACTGAGCCACCCAGGAGCCCCAATCCTCATCTTTCTATCTCAACTAGCTCATTAAAACATCTTCTAAACAAACAAACAAAATTCCTCTTCATTACCCACTACACCAGACAAAGGATTCTAAATTAAAAGTGTTAATTGTATGAAAATCACAAAGACACTAAAAAAAAAAAAAAAAAGGAAAGAACTTGCCCTAACCAATTTTAAAATATGCCATAGATCTACTATAATTACACATTATAGTCTGAGTAGAAAATATAAATAAATCATTGAGGCAAAACACACAGAAGTCTTTTCAGATCCCAATAAATAGTCTCATGTACCCTTTGGCAACCTCTGCTGAAATCACTGATTTATACCACAAAAAGAAAGTTTGTGGTATATCTCAGTTCCTATTAACTGATAAATAACTATTTTGGCTCAATGATTGATTTTATTATTTACTTTTATCCTGATTCTTTCATGGATTGGGTGAATGGAAATACATTCTGTTGTTGCATTTTTAGGACCCTTTCCTCCAATGAACCTTGATTGAAGAGCAAATCAGCAGCATAAATATAAAACCTACACCAGCTATTTTTTAAAAATTAAAACGTCACGGGTGCCTGGGTGGCTCAGTCATTAAGCGTCTGCCTTCAGCTCAGGTTATGATCCCGGAGTCCTGGGATCGGGCCCCGCATCGGGCTCCCTGCCCGGAGGGAAGCCTGCTTCTCCCGCTACCATTCCCTCTGCGTGTGTTCCCTCTCTCGCTGTGTTTCTCTCTGTCAGATAAATAAAATCTTAAAAAAAAAAAAAAAAATTAAAACATCAAAATTTGACATACATCCAACATCTCTACAAAACCCTGTACTAAATGTGGGGCATAGGAAGGGTAGTGGTGTGTAAATATGGAAAAAGAACCAAACGTTTACTAGGTGAGCTGAGCACAGAAACACGATTATGATGCCAAATACACTAAAAACTTTTGAGAGTAAATCTGAATACCAAAAAAAGCACAAAGAGAGAAAAGTGAGGAGGATAAGGGAATGCTTTTCTGAGTTGATTTTGAACTAGTCCTTGAAAAATAAGGACAATCTTGGTGTCAGAGGGCAAACACTTAAAATGATGAGAGAACCTAAGCCTTGGAGCTATAGACAAGCATAGTTTGAAAAGATATTAAAGATAGCGCAGTGAGCGTGGAGCAAGGGCATGTTTGTAAGCAGCAGACCCAAGAAGGTGGGCTGAAGTCAGGTCAGGCAGGATTAGCGTGGTTCAAAGGGAGAAGCTGAGCTAGGGGGTCAGACACACTTCAGACTGGTGCTGCCATTCACATTCACTCTGACCTTGAGACGTTTTCTCAAATCTCTCTTCTTCTGTTTCTTCATCTGTAAAATGGACGTGATAATGTTTATCACACAGATTGTTCCAAGGATTTAAATGGGATAGTACAACAAAAGACATGCTACAGAGTGGGTCTTTAATATTCTTTGAGCAGAAGTGCTAAGTCTGCTCTCTATATGACGAACGGGAGGAGTACGAGGTTAGAAGTAGGGAGATTGGTATTTAAAAAATTTTAATTTTCTCTTCTCCTGCTTCATTAGAATATAATTTACATATAATAGTGTATAAGTGTAAGGTGTACAACGTAATATTTGATATATGCATATATTGCAAAATGGTTACCACAATAAGTTAACACATTCATCACATTACATGTATTGTTTCTTGTAAGAACTTCTAAAATCTGCTCTCTTAACAACTTTCCGATGTAAAATATATTATTGTCAACTACAGTCACCATACGGTATATTACATCCCCAGAACTTACTTATCTTCCAACTGGAAGTTTGTACCTTTTGACTATGTCCACTCATTTCCCGCACTCACTTTCCTTCACCTTTGGCAACCACCAACCTATTCTGTTTCTTGAGTTTGGATTTTAGATCCCTCATATAAGTGAGATCATATGGTATTTGTCTTTGTCTGACTTAGTTCATTTCAAGGTCCATCCATGTTGCAAATGGCAAGATTTCCTTTTTATGGCTGAATAATATTCCATTACACACACACACACACACACACACACACACACACACACATCACATTTTCCTTTGTCTTCTTTCCTTCCTTCTTTTTTTTCACATTTTCTTCATCCATTCACCCACTGATGGGCACTTAGCATTTTTCCGTGTCTTGGTTATTGTAAACAATGTTACAATAACCATGGGGGTACAGATGTCTCTTCAAGATAGTGATTTCATTTCCTTCTGATATATACCCGGAAGCGGGGCTGCTGAATCATATGGCAGTTCTACTTTTAATTTTTTTAGGAAATTCTATTCTGTTTTCCATATTGGTGGTACCCGTTTACATTCCTACCAAGAGCACACCAGGGTTCCCTTTTCTCTACATCCTTGCCAGTATTTGTTATTTCTTGTTTTTGTTTTTGTGCCATTTTAACAGGTATGAGGTGATATCTTATTGTGGTTTTGGTTTGAATTTCCCTGATGATTAGTGATGTTGAACATCTTTTCATGAACCTGTGGGCTTTGTGTATATTTTCTTTGGAAAAATGTCTTTTCAGGTCCTTGGTCCACTTTTTATTTAGATTGTTTTTTGCTGTTGAATTGTATGAATTCCTCATAAATTTTGGAAATTAATTCCTTACCAGATATGTGGTTTGCCTATATTTTCTTCCATTCTATTTCATTTTGCTGATCATTTCTTTTGCTCTACAAAAGCTTTTCAGTTTGATGTAGTCCCATTTGTTTTGTTTTTTTTTTTTAAGATTTTTATTTATTTATTTGACAGAGGGAGAGAGAGATCACAAGCAGGTAGAGAGGCAGGCAGAGAGAGAGAGGGAAGCAGACTCCCTGCTGAGCAGAGAACTCGATGCGGGGCTTGATCCCAGGACCCTGAGATCATGACCTGAGCTGAAGACAGAGGCTTTAACCCACTGAGCCACCCAGGTGCCCCGATGTAGTCCCATTTGTTTAATTTTGGTTTTGTTTGCCTGTGATTTGAGTGCTTCCTGGTCCATAAGAGGAGACCCAGTCCCCCATGTCTTGGAGTAAGACATCAGCAAAACCATTAGAAGCTAAGATAGCTTGAGAAATAATTCGAGACTGCCTAGGCCGATGCTCTGCTTCTCCCTTTTGGTGCCTTGCTCTGGTGGTATAGAGGGATTGGACAGATGGGCTGCAGAAAGCATGCAGATGGTCCTTCTTGTGGCCTGGAGGACTTCCTGAAAGACCCAGGAGTGAGGCAGAAGAGAGCCTAGAGTTAAGAGTCCCTGTGACTGTCCAGGCTTCACCATACAAAGGCACAGTCCTGGGTGCCATTGCAGGGGCTGTGCGGTGGACAGCCCCGATCTGGGAGTACGAAACGCTGAGTCTCAAAAGTACCTGTTCGAGGCCAGCAGGGAAACCTGGTCAGCAGAGGGAGTTTGCCAATTTCCTGGGAGAAGCTGTCCTGCAGTAAGTTTCTCAGGAGACCGACCATGGCTGACACCACTGGTGGATGAAGCCAGGATAGAGATCTGTGCCCCAAAATCAGGTGGGGGAAGGGACTCCTCAGCCAGGGGTCAGCAGGAGGCAGTAGAGGACAATAAGTTAGAGGTGCCTACTCTGGCTGACAGGATGAGAGCCATCCTGAGGAGACCCATCCTGGGAGCCAAGGGGCTCAGGAGGCAGACCAAAGGGAGGTGGAAAGAGCCCCAATGCTGAGTTTGAGCTGACGGAAGAGTAATTTTAAACAGAAAGAAGCTATCCAGGAATCCTTTTCTACATATCTGTACCATTTTTTGTTAGCTAATTTAAAATTTTTGTTAACCTGTTTTCCTTTTTAAACTGTTCTTTAAAAATTATTTTATTTTTTATTAGTTTCAGGTGTAGAGTTTAGTGACTCCTCCCTTATACACAACACCCAGTACTCATCTCAGCAAGTAATTAGTTCTCCGTAATGCCCATCACCCATTTAACCAATCCCCTCCTGCAACCCTCAGTTTGTTCTCTATGAAGAGTCTGCTTTACGTTTGCCTCTTTTTTTTTTTCCTTCCCCCTTCATCTGTTTTGTTTCTTAAATTCCACATATGAGTGAAACCATGTAGTATTTGTCTCTGACTGACTTATTTGGCTTAGCATAATACTCACTAGCTCCATCAGCATCACTGCAAATGACAAGAGTTCATTCTTTCTGATGGCTGAGTAATTTTCCATTGTATTTACACCACATCCTCTATCCATTCATCAGTCGATGGACATTTGGGCTCTTTTCATAATTTGGCTATTGTTGATAATGCTGCTATAAACATTGGGTAAATACCTAGGAGTGCAATTGCTGGATCATAGGGTAGTTCTATTTTTAACTTTTTTTTAAGATTTATTTATTTATTTGAGAGAGAGTGAGAATGAGAGAGGGAGCACGAGAGGGGAGAGGTCAGAGGGAAAAGCAGACTCCCGGCTGAGCAGGGAGCCCGATGCTGGACCCAATCCCAGGACTCCAGGATCATGACCTGAGCCGAAGGCAGTTGCTTAACCAATGGAGCCACACAGGTGACCCTATTTTTAACTTTTTGAGGAACCTCCACACTGTTCTTGAGTGGCTACACCAGTTTTCATTCCCATCAACAGTGTAAGAGGGTTCCCCTTCCTCCACAACCTTACCAATATGTTATTTCCTGTTTGTTAATTTTAGCCATTCGAACAGATGTGAGGTAATAATATCTCATCGTAGTTTTGATTTGTATTTCTCTGATGATCAGTGATGTTGAACATTTTTTCATGTCTGTTGGCCATCTTCTTTCGAAAAATGTCTGTTCATGTCTTCTGCCCACTTTTTTAACTGGCTTGTTTTTTGGGTGTTGAGTTTTACATATTCTTTATATATTTTGGATACTAACCCTTTATCACGTATGTCCTTTGCAAATTTCTCCATTCCAAAGGTTGCCTTTTAGTTTTGTTGATTGTTTCCTTTGCTGTGCAGAAGTTTTTGTGTTTTTTTAAGATTTATTTATTTATTTGAGAGAATGAGAGTGAGATAGCATGAGAGGGGAGAGGTGGACACCCCACAGAGCAGGGAGCCCGATGTGGGACTCGATCCCAGGACTCCAGGATCATGACCTGAGTTGAAGGCAGTTGCCCAACCAACTGACTATCCAGGTGCCCCACGTGCAGAAACTTTTTATCTCAATGAAGTCCCACTAGTTCATTTTTGCTTTTGTTACCTTTGCTTCCATAAACATATCTAGTAAGAAGTTAACATAGCCAATCTCAAAGAGGTTACTGCCTGTCTTCTCCTCTAAGATTTTGATGGTCTACTGTCTCATATTTAGGTCTTTCATTCATTTTGAGTTCATTCTTGTGTATGATATAAGAAAGTATCCAGTATCTTTTTTTTTTTTTTTATCTTGCTGTCCAGTTTCTCCAGCACCACTTGTTGAAGAGGCTGTCTTTTCCATTGGACATTCTTTCCTGCTTTGTCAAAGATTAGTTGACCATAGAGTTGTACGTCCATTTCTGGGTTTTTTTATTCTGTTCCACTAATCTATGTGTCTGTTTTTGTGCCAGTACCATACAGTCTTGATAACTACAGCTTTGTAATATATAGTCTGGAATTGTGCTGCTTCAAGATTTTCTTTTCCTTTTCAAGGCTGCTTTGGCACTGCAGGCTCTTCTGTGATTCCATAAAAATTTTAGGGCTGCTTGTTCTAGATCTGTGAAAAATGCTGGTGGTATTTTGATAGGGATTGCATTAAATGTGGATTGCTTTGCTTTGGGTAATATGGACTTTTAGCAATATTGTTTTTTGAATCCGTGAGCATGGAGTGTTTTTCCATTTCTTTGTGTCGTCTTCAATTTCTTTCATCAGTGTTTTTTATAGTTTTCAGAGTATAGATCTTTTACCTCTTTGGTTATGTTTATTCTAGGTATCTTATGAGGTTGGGTGCAATTGTAAATGGTACTGATTCCTTGATTTCTCTTTCTACTGCTTCATTATTGGTGTATAGAAATGCAACTGATTTCTGTACATTGATTTTGTATCCTGAAACTACTGAATTTATCAGTTTTAGCAATTTTTTGGTGGAGTCTTTTGGGTTTTCTACAGAGTAATATGTTGTCTGCAAGGAGTGAAAATTTGACTTCATTCTTGCTGATTTGGATGTCTTTTACTTCTTTTTGTTGTCTGATTGCTATGACCAGGACTTCTAGTTCTACGTTAAATAACAGTGGTAAGAGTGGACATCCTTGTCTTGTTCTTGACCACAGAGGAAAAGCTCTGTTTTTCCCCACTGAGGATATTTGCTGTGAGTTTTGTATATGGCCTTTATGATGTTGAGGTATGTTCCCTCTATCCCTACTTTGTTGAAGGTTGTTTTGTTTTGTTGTTTAAGATTTTATTTAAGAGCGACAGCAAGAGAGGGAGCACAAGCAGGAGGAAGGGGAGAGGGAGAAGCAGGCATCTGATGTGGAGCTCAATCCCAGGACCTTGGGATCATGACCTGAGCTGAAGGCAGACGCTTAACAGCTGAGCCTCCCAGGTGCCCCTTGTTGAAGGTTTTTTTTTTTTTTTATCAAGAATGGATGATGGACTTCGTAAAATGCTTTTTCTGCATCTAACAAGAGGATCATACTTTCTTTTATCAATATGGTGTATCATGTTGATTGATTTGCAAATATTGAACCACTCTTGTAACCCAGGAATAAATCCCACTTGATCATGGTTAATGATTCTCTTAATGTAGTGTTGGATTTGATTAGCTAGTATCTTGTTAGAATTTTTGCATCCATTTTCATCAGAGATATTGACTTGTGGTTCTCTTTTTAGTGGCATTTTTATCTGGTTTTTGTATCAGGGTAACACTGGATGTATAGAAGGAAACTGGAAGTTTTCCTTCCTTTCCTATTTTTTTGGAATTGTTTGAGAAGAATATATATTAGCTCTTCTTTAAATGTTTGGTAGAATTCTGTGAAGCCATCTGGCCTTGGACTTTTGTTTTTTGGGAAGTTTTTGATTACTGATTCAATTTCCTTGCTGGTTATCAGTCTGTTCAAATTTTCTATTTCTTCTTGCTTCAGTTTTGGTAGTTTATTATCTTTTTTAGGAATTTATCTATTTCATCCAGATTGCTCAACTTGTTGGCATATAATTTTTTGTAATATTCTGTTATAATTGTATTTCTGTGATGTTGGTTGTGATTTCTTCTCTCTCATCTGTGATTTTATTTATTTGTGTTCTCTTTTCTTTTTGAAAGAGGGGTTAATCTGGCTAGGGGTTAATCAATTTTATTAGTTTTTTCAAAGAACCAGCTCCTGGTTTCACTGATCTGTTCTACTGGGGTTTTTTGGCTTGTTTTTACATCATTTATTTCTGCTCTAATCTTTATCATTTCTTTTCTTCTGCTGGCTTTTGCGTTCATTTGTTGTTCTTTTTCTCATTCTTTTAGGTGTAAGCTTAGGTTGCATATTTGAGATTTTTCTGCTTCTTGAGGTAGGCCTGGACTGCTGTATACTTCCTTCTTGTGACCACTTTCACTAAATCCGAAGGTTTTGGACTGTTGTGTTTTAATTTTCCTTTGTTTCCATTTTCTGGTTGACCCATTCATTCTGTAGTAGGATGTTCTTTAACCTCCAGGTTTTTTCTTGTGGTTGACTTCAGGTTTCATAGTGTTGTGGTTGGAAAATATGCATGGCATGATCCCAGTCTTTCTGTACTTGTTGAGGCCTGATTTGTGACCTTGTATGTGATCTATTTTAGATAATATCCCATATACACTTGAAAAGAACGTGTATTCTGCTACTTTAGGATGGAATGTTCTGAATATATCTGTTAAGTCCATCTGGTCTGGTGTGTCATTCAAAGCCATTGTTTACTTGTGATTTTCTCCTTAGATCATCTGTCCATTGATCTAAGTGGGATATTAAAAGTCCCTTACTATATTGTATTATTGACTTCCTTTTTGTTTGTTATTGTTTACGACTGTTAGATCTTCTTACTGGATAGACCCCTTTATTATGATATAGTGACCTTCATCTCTTGTTATAGTCGTGGTTTGAAATCTAGTTTGATATAAGTATTGGTACTCCAGCTTTCTTTTGATGTCCACTTGTATGGTAAATGTTTCTCCATGCCCCCCCCCCCACTTTGAATCTGCAGGTATCTTTGGGTTGAAAATGAGTCTCTGTAGGCAGCATATAGATGCATCGTTTTTAAAATCTATGCTAATACCCTACGTCTTTTGACTGGAGCATTTAGTCCGTTTATATTCAGAGTAATTACTGATAAATATGAATTTAGTGCCATTTTATTACTGTTTGGTCCTTGTTTCTGAAGATTTTCCCTGTTCCTTTCCGGTCTGTTGCTTTTAGTCTTTCTTTCCCAGAGTCCCCTTTAATAGTTCTTGTAGGACTAGTTTAGTGGCCACAAACTCCTTTCAGTTTTTGTCTGGGAAACTTTTTCTCTCTCCTTCTATGCTAAATGATAGCTTTGCTGGATATAGTATTTTTGGCTACAGATTTTTCCCACTCAGCATGTTGACTCTATCATGCCACTAGTTTCTGTGGAGAGATCTGCTGCTAACCTTACTTGCCTTCCCTTCTAAGTCAGGGAATTCTTTTGTCTTGCCGCTTTTAGGATTTTTTCTATATCTCTAAATTTTTGCAAATTTAACTACAGTATGTCTTGGTGGTGACCTGCTTTTGTTGATTTTGATGGAAGTTCTCTGTGCCTTCTGGTTTTGGATGCCTGTTTCCTTCCCCAAATTAGGGAAATTTTCAGCTATAATTTCCTCAAATAAACCTTCTCCCCGCTTTCTCTCTTCTTCTTCTTAGACTCCTATGATACAAATGTTACTGTGTTTCATGGAGTCACTGAGTTCCCTAAGTCTACTTTTGTGACACGAGGTTTTTCTTTCCCTCTTTTGCTCAGCTTATTTCCCATAATTCTATTTTCTATATCAACTATTTTTTCCTCTGCCTCTACCATCTTTGTGGTCATTGCATCGAATTTGTTCCAAATCTCAGTTATTGCATTTTTCATTTTGGCTTGGTTTTATGCTCTTTTCTCTCTGTGGTAAGGGTATCCCTCATGTCTTCTATGCTTTTTTCAAGCCCAGCTAGTATTCTTATGATTATTGCTTTCAATTCTGGATCAGAAAAATAAAATAAAATAAATTCTGGATCAGGCATATTACTTATATCTGTTTCGATTAGATCCCTGGCTGTGACCGTCTCTTGTTTTCTTTTGGGATGAATTCCTGTCTTGGCATTCTGTCTAAATCTCTGTCTTCTGTGTGTTAGGAAAGCCTTTAATGTTTCCAGCTCCTGAGAATAATGAATTGATGAAGAAGTCATATGATGTCCAGGGTCTGGTGCTTCAGGCAGTGTCTCTGGTGTGTGCTGAGTACACTCTACGGCTGTGTGTTGGCTGCTGCATCCCTCAGGTCAGTCCTCTGCAGAGCTTGTCCTTGTCTGCAGCGAGGCGTGTTTGCACCTTGGCCAGAGTGTGGTGAGTTTTAACTGGGTGCGCTCTGGTCTGCTTGTTAAGGGCCCTGATGCTATTTCCACTAGAGCTTAAGTTTGCAGAATTCTGTGGCAGGCAGATGGGGTGCCTATGCGGGTTTGCCCTAGGCTTCTGGGGGAGGGGCCTGCACTGCTGGTTTTCAGGCTCCCTTCCCAGAGAGAAGCAGTACCAGCAGAGTGCAGGGGGGTGGGGCTTGGGGCCGGGAGGTTAGGCCGCCAGTGTTGGGGCTGTGGTGTTTACTGAGGTTGGTTTATCCTGAGGGGTGGAGGAGGGAAATGGCACCAGCCAGCTCTTTTGTCCCTGGAGACGGGAGTTCACGCTTGCTGTCGGAAGCCCTCCCAGAAGAGTAATTTCCCCCTGTGCATCCAAGTGTTTTTCAGATCGCTGTTTTCGCACTGTGTCTGGGTTACTTGCCTGCCTGCAGCAGCGCGGTGCACTCTGGGGCCTATCCCAGCCAGGCCGGCTGAGTTTTAAGACTCCGAACTTTAGGGACCTGGTGTGGCGAGGATCTGTGCTGGCCTTTGGGGAGAGGGTCTCACCTAGCTGGGATTAGTGCAGGTTTGACCCAGGGGGGCGGTCGCACCAGGGTGCAGGAGCAAAGTGCAGTAAGGAGCCAGGGTCCAGGTTAGCCACCCTCACCAGGTGTCTCTGTGCCTATGCTGAGGGGCGGGGGAGGGAAACGGTGCCCACCGGGGGCCGCCTCCCTAGGGAGGCAACGCCACCTCTCTCAGATGTGCTCCGGGAAGAGCAGTTTCTCCCGGTTCGTCTCATGCGGTCCGCAGATCACGCAGTCTGCCCCTCCCCCCCCTTACCTGCTCCCCTCCACAGGAGCAATGCAGCACCCTCAGGGCTCTGTCCCAGCCACACCCCTGACCTCTAAAACTCCAGTCTTTGAGCCCCCCGGGTTGCAAAAACTCAATGGCTTTGGGGAAGTGCTTTCCTTAAGCAAACCCCTGTGCCCTGTTGTCTCCCTCTTGCCTCTCTCCACGACCAGGGCTGCCTCCCATCTGCAGCACCTTCAGTCCATTGCTCCCCCAGGCCACGACCCCCCACCTGCCAACCTTCCATGATGTGGCCTCTTCCGTCCCTCTAGTTACTCAGTTTGTCCGGTCAGTCCTCAGATCGATTTCTTGGATATTGAGCATGATCTGCCTTATCTAGTTGTGTTCAAGGGATGAGGCAAGCCTAGGATCCTCCTCTTACTCCACCTTAACTCCTCCCCCCAAATCCTGGCATTTTAAATTCCTTTTTCCCGTTAATTCCTTTGTTAATTTCAACTTCCATTTATAGGGGTGCCTGGGTGGCACAGTCAATCAGGCATCCTACTCCTGGTTTCAGCTTATGTCCTGGTCTCA
Source organism: Procyon lotor (assembly GCA_028646535.1). Classification (NCBI taxonomy): domain Eukaryota; kingdom Metazoa; phylum Chordata; class Mammalia; order Carnivora; family Procyonidae; genus Procyon; species Procyon lotor. The sequence continues at coordinate 117,464,950 of CM053608.1, read as the reverse complement.
GGGTTGTGAGATGAAGCCCGGCGTTGGGCTCTGTGCTTAGTGCAGTCCGCTTGAGATTCTCTCTCCCTCTCCCACTCATGCTCTCTCTAAAATAATCTTTAAAAAGTTTCATTTTATAAGCTTCAAGAGCTTTGAATCCTTTTGCTTATATCCAAACATTTGGATGTGTATCACATTGTAATAATATAATAATCCTACCACTGTCAGTATCTTCAGCAAAAAAAAATTTTTTTTATAAATTCTACTTTTGTTGGCAGTTTTATTTCTAAAGCTGATCATTACCATTACTTGCCTTAATAAGATAGGATTGACTTTCCCAAGATTCATTTCCTATTTTGAGGAAACCCATCGAATATATTCCTGTGCTTGTGCCTCTAATGAAGCAAATCTGAAAAGAATCAAATGTGAAAATAACTATAAATAGAAACGGAATTAATGGTTTCTGATCACTTGCCTCTGTCGGGAATATTGGTGCAGTTTGATAACTGGCTGTAACTCACACCTTTAAATGATGCTAGTATTTTCACCTTTTTATTAATGTCTTTTATTCCATTAAAATGTGGCTTTCCTTTTAACCCTATTGCTTATATAAATAAGAGTGAATTCCTACATCTACTCATAAGTTCTAGCTAGCTTTGCTTTGGCCCAAGGCCTCAGCAATGTAACCCCTAACTAGTTACGGAGATTTAAAAATATGTCTACAAATTCTTAGACATTGCCCTTTTCAAAAGGAAGAGCCTAATTTCCTCCCTTTCAGTGGGGCTGCTTTAGTGACTCGCTTTAACGAGTAGAATGTGATGGAAGTGACAAGAGTGTGACTTGTGAGTCCAGGTCATAAAAGCGAGGTAGCTTCTGTGTGCCCTCCAGGACCACTTGCTGGGGAAGCTAGCTGTCACATCACGAGGACACTCAAAGGGCACGAGGGGTCTACCCAGTGAGGAAGCGGTCCCAAGCAAGCCTTCAGATGACGACTGCAGCTCTGACATCCTGACTGCCACTTCTGAGCAAAACTGCAGGGAGAACTACCTAGAATTGCCTGCTCCTGAATTCTGGACCCACGGAAATCACATGAGATGGTTATGGCTGTTTCAAGCTGCGAAGCTGAAGGGTACTTCATTCTGCAGCAATAGGTAACTAATACTCTAGCTTTCTCACAAATACATAAATAAAAGGACAGGGGGCGAATGTGGGAGGCTGGCATTCATAGCACCATTAGGACAGTCCTGAAATTACAGCTTCATTCTTGGTGAAATGCTCCTTTCTTGGTAGTTGCGGTAGCTAGTATTTTAACTGTTGTTTTTAAGTAGCTTTGCTTATTTGTGGCTGACTGTGCACTAGGTACAGATTATGTTGGATCAACAAAGGTGACTAATCAATTACATGAAGTTGTGGTTTTTGGCTCGGATTCTTAGTCAAAGAAAAAGCACGTCTGTGCTATTCCCCAAAGCCCATGCCAGACTAAGAAAAGACAAACTCTGACAAAGCAACGTAAGGACATGTGTATATGGTTTGGTTCAGGCAGCTGTTCAGGAGACTAGAGAGCCAAAATAATGGTTTGAAGTTGTTACAAACACCCATGTGTTCCAGTTGTAAAAGCTAGGTAGTCATGGGTGTTTTAGGTATGGTGGAGGGGCTGAGTTGGTTTAGACTATTCTAAAACCAAACTGGATCTTTTTTTTTCCCTCTCCAAGCTGATTTTCTTCCAGAGACTCCAATTTTAAAACTTACCTTTTCTTTGTAAAACATTCATTGTTCTATTAGTCAGCTTCTCAATGTCTTCGTCAATAAGGTCCCATAAGGATTCAGGAGTTCCTTTCTTGGGCACAATCTGGCGCAGAGAAAACTTACAGTAAGCTCCAAGATGGTGGTTGTTGCCAACTGGGCTCCCATTATGGTGATGGGGTCACCCACAGCATCTTCTGGAGGGAGCTAACGTCTTCTAAGAACTGTGGGCAACAACAATGAGCCTCACAGAGGGCAAAAATAACTTGTTTTTCCGAGAGAACATAGAGGTGAGTGTGTGCCCCAGAACATCTGAAAGATAAAGACTAAGTTTTACAGGAAGGGATGGGGAGGGAGACAAACCATAAGAGACTCCTAGACTCACGAAACAAACTAAGGGTGGCTGGGAGGCAGGGGGGTAGGGATGGGGTGGCTGGGTTGTGGACATTGGGGAGGGTGTGTGCTATGTTAAGTACTGTGAAATGTGTAAGCCTGACGATTCACAGACATGTACCCTGGGGCAAATAATACATTATATGTTAATAAAAAAAAAAAGAGCTTCAGAAAAGAATATAAAGTTTAAAAGAAATCCAGAAATACATCATCTAGAGAATTTGTCACTGAATTTAGGTTTTTCTGTATGGTGAATTATGGTATATGCTAAATATGCTTTTAATTGAGAAAAAAAAAGCTTTCACTGGCAAAAAAAAAGACTAAGTTTTATTTCAACTTAAATTAACTCACTGCATCTGGTGGGGGGGTGGGGGCTGGGGAATGACTGTTAAGTGGCACTCAGATCTACAAGGACCTTTCCCCTCATCTCAGGGGATTAGCCAGGTGAATTTTAGAAGTTTACATTTTGTTTTCATTCCAGTTCACAGTGTTCTGAAGGGCAGAGTTCACCTGCCAGCCTGGCATTCCTGCGGGGTCCACTCTATTCCTGGTTCCCCACTTGAGGGATGGGGTAGTAACGTCCAGCTCTCTGGTGGGAGACTGTTGGGCTTTAGAACACACTGCCTTCCCTCCAGCTTAGAACACCTGTGTATTATAGGCTGACTTGTTTTTAAATGGAGAAGGTAGGGGCACCTGGGTGGCTCAGTCATTTGGGCATCTGCCCTCAGCTCAGGTCGTGATCCCAGGGTTCTAGGATCAAGTCCCACATCAGGCTCCAAGGATCGTGTCTCACATCAGGCTCCTCCCTCTGCCTGTTCTCCCCCTTCTTATGCAAATAAATAAATATATTTTTTTAGATTTAAAAAAAATTTTTAAATTTATTTGACAGAGAAGGAAAGATTACAATTAGGCAGAGAGGTAAGCTGAGAAAGAGGGGGAAGCAGGCTCCCCGCTGAGCAGAGAGCCCAACACAGGGCTCAATCCCAGGACCCTGAGATCATAACCTGAGCTAACGGCAGAGGCTTTAACCCACTGAGCCACCCAGGCTCCCCAATAAAAATCTTTTTTAAAAAATGTAGGATTAGAAAAAAAATGTAGGAGGTAGGCTTAATATTACAGAAACTCATGCGAGTAACAAAGTTCATAGGTGAACATAAACATTCTCTACATGACTGTACACTGGGAGCATCCTTTCTATTTTTAGGCTCCTTTTGTTCCTGAAAAGCAAGTAAGAACTCTTATTCAATTACATCTTCTTTCAGGATGTCTTAATGACATGACCAGAAAGCTTTACTTTTTAGAAATAAAGATCAATCGGGTCATTAGTTGTCTTTTCTTTTCTTTTCAAGCCATTCAAAAAACCTCAATACTGTAATTTTCAAAGTAAGTATTGATCAAAGCAAGATAAGTAGAATTATTATCTTGATTTTACTTAACTCTAAAGGTATTTTTATGAAGTCATTCTTCCTGTAAGTTGATGCCCTAAAAATATAAGGCTAAATTTTTATTATGATAAAATGTGTGTCCAAATAACTGTAAACAAACATGAGTAATACTGAAGTTAGCTGTTAAACACATGCCTGTATTTAACTATCCAACAAGCTAAAACCAGTTTGCTCTCCCCAAGTCATAATGACAAAGTTGATGACCAAATACTGTGGATCTCATGCTAGCAGAAGGAATGACAATTTGTTCATTTTGTCTTGAATTCTATTTGTTCTCCTCCCTCAATTCTATACTATGGAATTCAAGTAACCTTGGACTTTCCCTGGTGTCTACTTTCTCCCGGAAGTCTATGTAAGACACTCATCTGTCCCTGACGCCCAAGTGGCTCAGTAGGTTAAGCGTCTGTCTTTGGCTCAGGTCATGATCTCAGGGTCCTGGGATCGAGTCCTGCGTTGGGCTCCCTGCTCAGTGGGGAGTCTGCTTCTCCCTCTCCTCCCTCTCCCTCTGCCCCTCCCCCAACTTGTGCTCTTGCTCACTCTCTTGCAAAAAAAAAAGACACCCTTTGGTCTGTCTGCTGTGGATGTCACGTTGGTTGGTCAGTCTGAAACCTGAGACCGGCCCAGCCCTTCCTCACTCTGAAAGTGCCCCATCCTCCCTTCAGAGGCCTGTTCTTCCAGGACACGTAACCAGACACGACACGGGGAAGAGACTGAGTCAAACATGGTCCTCCTGCTTACCTACTCCTCTCCCTCGGTTTTCCGACATCAAACACTTAGTAACAGCAGCACCCACGGCACCCACTGCTGTGAGGATTAAGCAAGATGATAAACAGCAAATGCTGGGAACAGTGCCTAGTACACAGTAAACTCTCAATGAATGCTGGCTGTTACTATTTTTGTTCAGGCTACACGCATATACATACGAATGGGGGAAGTTAGATCTGCAGCTAATGGCAGTTATTAAAGACAAACCACTGATGTATTAAAATCTGAATTAGACAGTCTGTATTCTAAAACACACACACACACACACACACATACACACACAATCCGTACCAATTAAATACAATAAAGTTGAAAGGGGATATAAATTACAGTTTTTCTTTTTTTTTTTTTTTAAAACAGACAATAGTAAAATACTACAGTCGCCTCACTATACACAAACTCATGAACAGCAGCTTTTCATTAACGTCTCCAAAATCTTACTCATTTACTGATGCTGAGAACTTAAAGAAAAAGGTACAGCAGGCTGTACGTGTTCTCTCTGTCCCCCAGGTATTTACTGCTGTACGTCCATGTCAGTTCCACAGGCTTCTACAGACGGGTGCGTGAAGTACTCCTGTCAGAACCCCACACACGTCAGCCTTCCACGTCTCCGTCAGCACGGGGACTCTGCAAGCGGCAACGCAGATGGCGGGGTCCTCGGTCCTCAATCGTCTGCGGCAACCATGCTGAGGTGGGCACCTGCGACCCGTAGAGCTCGTGCCAGCCACCAGCGTTTTCCAGAACTGAAGTAAAATAACAGCAAAACCACACAACGAAACCTACCGATCCAAAACAAACAAAAAACCCACAAAAAAGACAAAAAAAAAAAAAAATCAACATCCCTTCCTTCCCCACACCCAACTCCAGGCGTGTTCTTGTGTTTTCCTACAGTAATACTGCTCTCTGCCTCCCGCCTGCCTGGCCAGGCCGAACGGAGGGGGACAAGGAAGGCTGGAGTCAGAGCCCCAGGCTCTGTGCATAGTCGGCAGGTGCTGGGCCAGGTGGGGGACACGGAACAGAGAGGTGGGGTTTCTCAGTGTGCTTATGAAACCGGACAGAGAACAGCTAGCTACGAGGGGCCTGGCTGCCAACAGGAACACGGCCCCGAAATTGCAGTCAGACATATGTGTACACATGAAATAAGAACTGACAGCAGACACGTTCAGTCTTACGTAAGTTCTTTGGTTGTAAAGAACGGCCTTCTGGAACCTTTTCTGCAACGAGGGATGTGCAACCTCGCTCTTAGGCAACCAAATCTTTTCCATCTGCTCGTCTATCAGAGGATTACCTAAGTTGCTGTGTATCCAAGTCCAGTACCTTATGATTTTCTACAAACCACTTTTATCTGCATTTTCACGTGCAGTCTTGTCTGTCTCCGAACAGACATACTATAGATATACATTTCATATACATCATATATATTATTTATAAAAAAAAAAAAGCATTGACTCCAGATTCTACAGTAAGAACTGATTAAAATTAGTTGTACAAGAATAGAGTTTGTTTGAATCTGTGGAGGTTTCTACACAGTGGGTGTGTGTAGTAGTTAAGTGCAAAACAAAAATACTGCCACTTAATTCAATCCAGGATTTTCGGTTCTCTGGCTTTCTGGAAAAAGCAGAGGCTGCCGATTCACCCGAGTGACAAAGTGCCGCTGCTCCCAGCTCAGGAGGAGAAAGTAGGTGGCCCACGAAGCATGGCTTCTCCACGCTGGTCTGAGGTCCCCGGCTGGGCCGCAGCATGTTTTAAAGATGGTGCTGGTGCTTCCACAAGGCACCCGGGGCAAAGAGGCCGTGGCCTGCGAGGAAGCGCGAGCTGCTTTTCACCGAGTGGTCGTGCTGCCCTAGAATGCACAGGCTGGTGAGCTCAAGCTCTGGATCACCCCCCTGCCCCCAATACACACACACACACACACATGGCCCCCACCCCCAAACATACACACACACGGCCCCCACCCCCAAACATACACATACACAGGGCCCCCTCCCCCAACACACACACACACACACACACGGCTCCCCTCTCCTAATACACACATAGGGCCCCCTCCCCCAACACACAAACAGGGCCCTCCCTCCCACCCACAAACACACACACACACGGGCACACATACATAGAAATATGGCTTCCACACACACACACGGGCCCCATCTCTCAACACCCACACACAGGGACCATTCTCAGTTGGACATCACCCACTCCACACAAGGGGCTCTCCCTGAAGGGACCCACGGGATCCGATTTATTATGGAATCTAGTTCTAGGATTTACACTATACGAGGGAGAAACCTAGCCCTGAGGTGAGGCTTCCAGGAAAAGTAATGACAAGACCCAAAGCTAAGGTAAAAAACGGTTACTGCAATTTACTAAAACCCAAGAGTATTATAATCAAAACACTAAAGCAATTTAAAAAAGAAAGATAGAAAAAGAATTGCCATTATCCCACATGACCCTGATAACCACAAATATTTTTGTTAAATTCCACTTTTAAAGCAGGATCTTTGGCAGGAACACACTATTCTGGAGCCTTTGAAAACAAAAATCAGGTACTATTCCTGCTTGTTGGTTCTAAACAATCCAAGCGATGGGACAAGAGGAGAGATTGCCGCCTCTTCCTCTCCTGTGGCCCCTGCTTTTCCCAGTGTGGCCTTCACACACCCTATCACTGCGGCAGACAGTGAAAACCCCACCCAAGCCCCCCACTCCCCCCTCACTGACGCAGAACGTACAGCTCAGGGGCCCTGAATTCTGAAGAGGTGCCCTCAGTACCGCTCGGTGAGTCTGCTGCACAAGCAGACTGGAGGAGCCCTATTCGAGGGGCACCTGGGGGGGCTCAGTCGGTTAAGGGTCTGCCTTCGGCTTAGGGTCCTGGGATCGAGTCCCCGGTCAGGCTCCCCGCCCAGTGGGGAGTCTGCTTCTCCCTCCCCGACTTCTCATACTCAATCTCAAATTTGATTTAATCATTTAAAAAAAAAGAGAGAGAGAAGCACTGTTTGAGAGGGAAGAATCGGCCCTTGGACTTCTCACAAGAGGGACTGACAGGCCAGTGGGGCAGGGTCACCTGAAGACCAGGGTCGAGGAAGCCGAAGACTTGGAGACCAATAAAAATTTTGTTTCCAAGGACATTACTGAATCACTTTACTCTTAGCCTTAAGTTGGGGGGGGGAAAAGGTCTTTTTTTTTCCTCTTTTTTTTTAATTGTAAGGGATCGCTGTTTAGGTTTTTGCAGTGTAGGGCTGAGTGTGCTGTATGAAGTAACACACACTGAAGTTTTAAGGGTCAGTATGGAAAGGGAGTAAAGCTTGTGGGGGAAAAACCAGCAAACTGGAATAACTCCCTCAACAAGGCAGAGACCAAATGGCAGCATGATGATCTTTCTAGATTATCTCTCTAGCTCTGTGTGAGCTTTGTTTTGCTCCGTTCTGGCACCTGCATACCCCTCGCACAGCTGCAGTCGGGGTGTGGCACCGAAATACTGACCCCTGCAAGGGAAGCAATGGTGGTGCTCTGGAGAAGAGCCCTCAGAAGTGGGCAATCTCTTGTTGGCATCGTTTGCTCTTTTCCTCGGGACTGGATACCGTTCATTAGCAAACACCTATTTTGTTCCATTAGTTTAGGAATTAGGCTAAAAAATTAAACTATGAAACTACAGAATGAAACATTATAATAAACCAAACCGCTAACTTCCAAAGCCCAGACTTCAACTGCTCTGGGCACCAGATGACTTCTTTTATCCAACCCATCCTGTAATGCGTGCCTGCCCCACGCCCACCCCTTTTTAACGTGCCTGAAACTGGGATGCATCTGACAATTACCGGTGGGATGCAGTTTAACTGGAAGTATTTTTTGGTAATGACACATAAAACAGTGGTTTATCTAAAAACTGTAGAAATTACAGATTTGATGGAATAGGACAGATGCAATCTGAATGCCTTGGGACAGCCCGTAATTAGACGTCTCCAGGAATGCGTACGAGACTGAATGATCCTGATTCGGCACCCACCCAGGCCAGCGACAATCGCCAGCCAGAGCAGGCGCCCAGCCCCGCAGAGCCAGCTGGGCAGCTGTGCGAGTGAGCCCGCCCCCGGGGGGCCCAGCCTCCCTGTCAGCAGCCCCGGAGGGAATCTCTCCCACTACGGCGCACGTGGCGAAGCGCCTCTGGGGCTCGGTGCACAGCCGGGGCGCTTACCAACAGCAGAGAGCACAAAGGACGGCCTCTGGAATTTATTACCTGGTCCCTCTCCACCGAGGAATGCAGCTGGGCAGGGTCCTGCGGCCCGTCTGAGATACTCTTCTGGTCCGTTTTATTTGGTAGGTTTCTTCTACTCGAAAGCTCTCCAGCAGAAGCATCTGTCAAACCGTCAAAATCTTTCCCTTCGGATACACCCATAAACTCTGTGAAGGAAAGGTCCTCAAGGATATTTGTGGTGTGTTCCACGGTCACTTCCCCGGGGTAGAACTCTCTGGCCGGCTGGCCGTTTCTGCTGGAGCAGGCATCTTGTTCTGAATAGGAGCCAGTCCTACAGAGGATTTTGGGGTTTCTTTCAGGGATGCTTTGGGGTGATGGGCTCCCCTTGGCTAAGGCACTGTTTTCCTCGAGTGGCACCAAAATTATCTTCTCTTTCACCAAGCCTCTTTCTAGCTCTGTCAACTCTTTGCTGGAGGACGGTCTGAAATCGTGCACAAGTGACGGTCCGCAATGCTCACTGCAGTCTGTGTCCTTTGTCTGCATGGCTAGCTGGTCTGCGCTGTCACTGGAAGGGACCGCCATGTCAGACAGCGTGGCATTGGAGGCACTGTGGGAAAAGTACCCGCTGGTAATACTGCTGGTGGTGGGGCTACGGGACACTTCTTTCTCCAAGACCCGTGAGTTCATCAAATCGACTTTAGAAGGAAACCACTCCCTGTTCTCCAAGCTGGCATTGTAAACACTGAAGTCAGCAAACTCCACAGGTACGTAAGGCTGTGAACTTATCAGCTTCCTGTTAAGTGCTTCCAGATCATTTTCCTCCTCCTCAGAGTCCTGGATCAATGAAGGGAAAGTCACTCATTAGCTCTTTTCAGTGACCTTACTGTGGAGACAGGTTTCAAATATATTCCTATTAAAGGCATTCACACGCACATAGTTAGTGGGTTTTGTTTTCTTTTTCTCTTTCTTTCTGAGTTTGGTTAAATCTTGTCACCTACTGTGCATACAAGTACATTACTCTCAGAGATCTGTGAGCATAAACCCATTATCACCTAAAATGGAGGAGATTCATTTATTCTGTGCTCAGCGCTAATTAGAAATGCTTCCTTCACTGGTTTAGGTGCAGTAGACTTTTAATTAATTTTATTTAATGATAGTGTTAAATTACGATGTTTTCCCTTTTGGAATTAAAGGAGGAGAGGGGCAGCCGGAGGCAGAGAAAAGCCTTTGCTTCATTTGTTCTCACAATCCTCACTTTGGGAAGCCAAGCACAGGTGAGTAAGGTAGGCCGTAGAAGGTTTCTGATATTTTATGGGGGAAGAGGGCAGTAAAATCAAGACCTCAACAGTAAAAAGAGCAAAGAACACAATTTCAACACTGGTTCCCAGTGTTACACTGTAACACTGCCTTACACCGTAAGGCTGTGAAATACCAACAGTCTTACAGTTAACATTTTCTGGGGGTTTGGAGAAGCATGGATAGAGGATATGGCCAGAAGATGAGGAAGGTACTGAGACTCCGTATCTCCTGTGTCAAACAGCTTTAGAATTCTGTTTGTAAAGACTGGTGAACACACAGGAGTGGGTATTCTCATGCCCCAGTCGGTCCCTGAACAGATGATTTTTCTGTATTTGGTGGAAAACAGAAGAAAGCATATGGATGTCTTATGTTCAAATAAAAATAAACGATAAATGGCGCCTGGCTGGCTCAGTCAGTAGAGCATGTGGCTCTTGGTCTTGGGGCCATGAGTTCAAGCCCCCACCTTGGACGTAGAGCTTACTTAAAAAGAAAAAGAAAAAAATGGGGGCGCCTGTGTAGCTCCATCAGTTAAGTGTCGGCCTTTGGCTTGGGTCATGATCCCGGGGTTCTGGGATCGAGCCCTGTGTCAGGCTCCCTGCTCAGTGGGGAGTCTGCTGCTTCTCCTCTCTCCCGCTCGTGCTCTATCTCTGTCTCAAATAAATAAATAAATGAATGAATGAATGAATAAAATATTTTAAAAAAATAAAAAAATGGTATTAGTATGTAGCCATTTTTTTTTTTTAAGATTTTATTTATTTGACAGAGAGAGAGATCACAAGTAGGCAGAGAGGCAGGCAGAGAGAGAGGGGGAAGCAGGCTCCCTGCTGAACACAGAACTCGATCTGGGGCTCGACCCCAGGACCCTGAGATCATGACCTGAGCCGAAGGCAGAGGCTTTAACCCACTGAGTCACCCAGGCGCCCCACTATCTAGCCATTTTAATTAACCTCATGAACATCTGACAACATTGCAAATATTCTTTTCCTCTTAAAACATGACTTTCAGTGAGTTCTCATCAGGCATCCACTAATGCCAGCCACTGTCCTAAGAACTGGGAATACCAGTGTGGAGCAAAAACAGGCACGGTCCCTACCCTCATGGTGTTACAGCCTTGGGTCCTTGCTCTTAGAACAATCCTGGACCCTGTTTCAGTAAACAGAAATTTCATTCAGTATAATAACGGGGAGACTGTGAAGACTGACAACCAAAACATTAACCTTACTCATTAAAGTATCATTTCAAGAGGCCAAGGAGGAGAGAGAGGATGGGGAAGGAGAAGAGCAGGCTCGAAGGATAGGGCAGATGGCAGTTCACAAATGAACACCAATTTCATCTACTGAATTTTAGAATAATAATTTCTTTTGCGTAAGACGTTAACTACCTAATCAATACTTTAATACTCTTTAGTGCTCCTTCATTTTTAAAATAACTTGAATGTACAGCTGTCTTCGGTCCATGGCTATTAATCAAAGGTGGATATCAAATATCAGCGATAAAAATTTCAGAAACTATGCAAAACAAAATTTTTGGCGACACTAATCTTGCTATCTTATATTTAGCTACACGCCACATTAGGTAGCACTGTCAAAAAGGGGTGGGGGGAGGATGTTTGGAAAGGAGTAAAGACCGGACAGAATTGGATTAGTAATTTTGCCTGTATTTTCTAGATTCTCTGTTTGATGTGTTTAGACTCAAAACTGAATTTCTAGTGTTTGCATCCTTATATTTCTTTTTAAGTAGACTCCACACCCAACATGAGGCTTGAACTCACCACCTGAGATCAAGGGCCAGAGTGGCATGCTTCCCCGACAGCCAGCCAGGTGCCCCCCTCCCCCGCCATGTTTCCTTCTGATTTAAGCTGGCAAAGAAATATAATTCCCCAAGACTGAGAGTCTTTGATGTAATTAATTACTGTAAAGTTAGTTGCCCTCAGAAAAACCAAATCTGAATGCGAGAATTCGTACTCTGGGGTCTTTTTTATGCCTGGAGTTATTTCTTCTGAAGACTGAGGAAAGGCCTGTCATCGTAAAATACAACTTTGCTGAATGAAATATTCAGTCACGAGTTTACTGTGCAGAAACAGGTGCGTGCACATCTGCCAAACTCATGAAGGTTAAAAAATTATTCCTAAAGGATCAGAATGAGCTTAGGAAAAACTGAAGAATCTATAAAAACCTCAAGAGATTTAGTTCAAATCCAGATCAGTACATAGTTGTGTGCTTGGGATGGGACTAGGGGAAGGGGATAACCCAGACAGAGAGGCTAGCGGAGTAGGGACAAGTAATTCCAGAAAAAAAGAAAACGGAGTAGAGATGAAATGTCTCCCAACATGTAAACAGACTGAAGGTTTATCAAGTTATTGCCCTCAAGGGGGAAAAAAGAGCACTTAATTGGCTTAAACTGTATCTTAAGAGAATGTGGTTAGATAGACCTTCTACTCCAGAAATACTCATCATTGCATCTGAAAGGAGACTAAGCTTAGCAACCTCCCACTATGTCTTAAGGACACAAAGGATTAGAACCCTACCTAGAAGTAAAGCATGAAGTCCCATTCTCAAGCCCCTGGATAGTTATAGTCTTCATGATTTGGTCTTTGCCATTCAGTTTATGCAACTGATATTTACCTATATACAAAATAGCTTGATTTTAAGAAGGGATCCAAACCCCCATTAAAGCAGTGACTCCCTGCAAAGGAATTTCACTTGATTAAAGTCATTTTCGCTTCCGCTGGAATGGGGTCTGTCCCACAATCTCCCTTGTCCCACAGGGAGAGACTGTCTTTCTGGAAAGACTGTGTCAGCCTAGGCCCCAGTACTTCTGTCCGTGGTACTAGGAGGCCGGCAGCCCTCTTCAGAAACAACAGCAGGGCAACTGAAATGGCACCACTTTGGGGAGCACCTGGAGTCACTGGGGTCAGCCCAATTCTGCGGAGGGACGGGGCCTTTGTTCTTATGTTCTCGTTAACCGTGAGACCTTGGGCACGCCACTCAAGTCCTTTTTTTCTTCTTCTGTAAAATGGGATAATAAACCATATGCTGTCTATGCAAGACCCAAGGGAGAAGTGATTTCCTTTCTACTCTTCTCCCTGCTTCATGACTTAAAAAAAAGACCTCAAAGGTGTATTGTTGTCTGTATCTTATTCAAACAAGACACAAAGCACAATTGTGTATCTTCCCAAGTTGAAGAGACAACAAACACTGCTTTAAGAATCAAGGGTAGTATTGAACACACCAAAAACTAATGATGTACTATATGTTGGCTAAGCGAACATAAGAAAAAAAAAAAAAAAAGAATCAAGGGTAGCTAAAAAATACTATATTTTATGTGAAATTATAAAAAATGATTTCAACCTCCTTTGATCAGACCAAACCACCGATTCACACTGATTGTTTAAGAATGGAAAAGGAAGGAGAGTGAATGGAGAACAAAGAAATAAAGAAATAGAAAGAAATAAAGCAGCTTATGTCCATTTGTAAGAAGAGAAATGAAATGAAAGCTTCCTGAAGAGAACCTCAGAGCAAGCAAGCAATATTGTTAAAATCTACCAACAAAATATCAGTTCAATAGTTTTGGAGATGAAGAATATTGTGACAGATTTCTTTCTCTTACTTAAAAACATTTTTTGTAGGGGCACCTGGGTGGCTCAGTGGGTTAAAGCTTCTGTCTTAGGCTCAGGTCGTGATCTCAGGGTCCTGGGATCAAGCCCCACATCGGGCTCTCTGCTCAGTGGGGAGCCTGCTTCCCCCCCCCTCTGCCTGCCTCTCTGCCTACTTGTGATTCCTCTCCTCTCCGTAAATAAATACATGAAATCTTAAAAAAAAAAAAAAAATTTAAAAATGTTTTGTAGTTTTTTTTTTTTTTTTTATTTAAGCGATTTCTACACCCAACTTGGGGCTGGAACTCAGCGACCCAGAGATCAAGAGTCACATATTCTTCCGACTGAGCCACTGTTTCTCATTTTTTTTTTAAAGATTTTGTTGTTATTGTTGTTGTTGTTTTGAGCCAGATTTCTAAGAAGAATTGAGGCAGATTTCTCAAGATTCCAGCAAGAAAGATGATACCATCAAATCCTGCTCAGCAGACTTCAGGTGTGCCTGATCACACAGAGCCTGACTGCTACTTGAGAGTTACTGAGTTAGGAGAAGCTGGTTCCATCCTACCCTCTGCTAGCTGAAAGTCCCGAGATGAGTTTTATTTAAAAACATTACAAGGTAAGTAAACGATGAGGCAAACTCTGTCTCGATGGGATGTTCTACCGAAATTTATTGGTAACAGGTTTAAATTTAGAACCCATGCAACATGGCGGCAGATTCCACGTCAACCAACAGGCAGATCCAATCAGCCAGAGAGCCAGGGAGTTTGAAGGGGTAACAAACTGGCTACTTGGCCTTTTTAGCCCATGCTGCAGCCTTATTAATTAAGCAAGGGGAGGTCAAGTAACTCATTAGGATTCAGAGATACAAGGGCAGCTGTTGATGTTCACCCTCTTCCCCAGTAGGAACTACGATGGGGACTTGGAATAGAGGGGCCAGGAGAACACAGAAGCAGTGGTGGGGACAGAGAGGGACAGAGGCGAGGGAGAAACGGTGCCTTTTCTTGGGTCCTCAGTGCCCAGGAGGAATGAGAAGTTCGTTTCTGAAGGTCCGCTAGCACTCCAAGCATGCAGACAGGTGACCGACGGCATAGCTAGGTTCAGTCCCTGTTAGGGTCACACAGTGTGCATCGGGGGCGCATTTTAGAACTGTTAGAGGACCTCACACCAGTGAGTCCTGGTCCTGGGTCTGCCACGCTGCGGCCGGGAGAGGAAAGCTCCCGCGCACTGCCCGCAGATCGGACCGCACACAGAGGGAGCTACTTCACTGCTTCACAGTCCAGGAAGCCACAGGGGAGTGAAAGCTGAGATACAAACTAAGACTACTGTTTCCAGGCCCAAGAATACAGTTGTTGTTGGTTTTTGTTTTTTTTCCTTTTTTAACTGAGGTATCATTGATAATCCAAAGTGCCTGCTATACAGTGTTTTAAAAACTATTTTCTAATCTGTAATTTGAAAACCAAGCGCTGGGGGAATGACTTTTACAGGCAGAGTTTCTAACTACCTGCAGTTGAAGTGCAGATAAACCATCCCAGAAGCAAGACCGACACCAGGGGAGCTGGGCCCTGTTTTGCCAGCAAATGAGGACAGGCTCCCTGAGATGCCAAACGGGCGGAGGGGGCACCGGGGGCGGGGGCTACAAGCTACAGAATAAGCAAGGGCATCAGGCAACGCGGAAGGAGCTTTCAAACACACCCACGGCTGAGTGCTTGAGTACTCACTCCAAGTAAGTGCAACTCCTCTAGGTAGATTAACTTCAGAATCTGGGCAATATGCACGGGCACATCAGAAAGATTCAGAATCAGTGATCTCATGGTTATGCTTTTTAAAGGCTAGAACCCGTGAGAGTGCCTTTCCCCCCCTTTCTAAGCAAGCTGCCGCTGAGCAAAAAGATAAATAAAACAAAATGAACACTTAAGGAAAAAAATCACAGGTCACGGCCACATTCATGCAAAATTTCATTACCGGTGATCACATTAACAACAAAAAAGCAAAGATCTAGTACATTCTCTTAATGTCTTCTACAGAATTTGGATGATTGTGAAAGGGCCTTACACCCACCACCAGGCAAGACGACAGACATGGTTCCAGAACTTACAATCTTCCTGTCCCGTTTGCTACTGTGCTCTACGGGCATGCTGCTGCCATTGCTTCCTGCGGGCACAGTGCAGCCCGGGGAATGTGCCTGACGGGGAGGCATGCTCTGCAAAGGTTAAGACACACAGATGCATCACATACAGAAGACGCCGACAGCCGGAGCACACAACACAGACGCGCCGGTTAGAAAAGCATCGCACACACTGCTAATCCCGTGCGCGGAGGGCCATTTGGCAGGCTGCGGTTAGACCACCAAGGGACTCTGACAAGACTACACACATGCCACGGCCAATCGCACCCTTGGTTTTATCAACGTAAATAGGCCAACAAATAAATAAAGCCTGTCATATTTTCAAAACACCCAGGGAACGTGTCTCTCTCTCTCTTTCTCTTTCTCAGAAGAATAAAAAAAACACACACACACAAAACCAAAAAAACCCAAACTCTGAAAAGCCAGAAACGCACAGAAAAGAACATCAAGGGCAGCACGCAAGAAACCCCGCCATGACCCCGTGGGACCCACATGTGTCCACAGGCACGGTTACTGTCCCCAGCCCCCCCCCCCCCCCCAACAAGATCCTGCTCTCCTTTCCCGGGTACAGAGATGAGCAGCACTTACCTCCTGGCTGAGGAGTGGCCTCGCTTCGAGAGCTATCCTTTTCTTATGCTCCTCTTTCACAGGCATTAAAGGTTTGAAAAACTTTGGTGGCTGGGGAGAGAATGCTTTAAAAGGACTGACTGTTAAGGCGTGGGGGTTCTCTGACGGACAACCTGGGGAAGACAAACAGGCACGGATTGTCGGGCGCACCGGAAGCACGGTCATCCCCTAGCCACGGGAATATCCGGTTCGACAGAGAAATCAACAGGCTAATATTTGGCTAAAGATTGAAACCGGTGTGGGCAGGAGTGGAGAGGTGGCAGCCAGATCACAAAGAGTCAGCCAAGGGCTGGGCAGCATCGAAGAAAGCAGAAACTGAAATTTCTACTTCTTTTCAAGATCCCCACCCAGAAGCACTGCCTACTAGACCGATTTCAACCCGTGCTGATTTTCCATTGCTCTGAAATCCTGGAGTCTATCACCCTTCCATGCATTTGGGCACTTTGTCATTGCAATATCTTATTTTCTGTGTATCTCATTCCATAGCTGGATTTCAGGAGCTAGAATGGCACCTTTTTGTATCTTTCACTGGGTACAGCAAGCAGAGACTCAATCAATATTCAAGGAATGGATACTGTATACATTTTCTTGCAAGCCTTGTTTTTCCTCAAGCCACCTGCTCCGTTGGATGAAGGAAGAGCAATTTCGCTTTTCTGCTCTGACTCATTTCTTACTTTTGCGGGGCCTCTTTCGCGCCTTTATTTTCTTCCCAATTCACTGGTACAGTGTCATTTGGTAGGCAAAATATATGGTGCAAGGTCGCAGTTGATTCACGTTTTCAAAGAATGCTATTCTTTTCAGGGCCCTGGGGGATTATACAGTTAGGTAATAATGCTGTCACAGATCATACTCGTGCCTGGGACCATTTCTGAAACTGCTTTAGGAATCAAAAAATTCTCGTAAGAAAGTCTTTTGAATACAAAAGCATTATACAGTGTATTCTTTTGGTAAAAAAATGAAGTTTAACCATAACATAAGATTTGTGTCTCAAAAGGGACTTCAAAGTCAGGAAATGATGTGGGGAAAAATAAGACTTGAAAATTTTGAAGTGCTACAAAAAAAGCCCATTATTATTATCGGATGTTATACCGGCTCCAAAGTGAAAAGAAATCAAGTAAGTGAACATGATATGTTCTTTTCAAGAAGACAGTTTAGAATCATCCCGCACATTAGAATTTCAGGTTCCTGTCTTATTAAATGCTGCCCTTATGCTTTTCCTAAGAAATTACAAAGAAGCACAGAAAAACAATCTCACCACTATTTTCTTTACTCCTTCGAGGCGAATCCCTGGGTAAAGTACCATAACAGGCTATATCTTGGTAACTGGAGCTGTAGTCAGACATGTCTAATTGGTTCTCTAGCCAACCCTACAAGGGAAAGATATGGGTTAGTGGTAATTAAGTCCCTTTAAAATGAGAAGTGAAGCCCAGATTTGAGGGTTGTTTTTTTTTTTTACTATTTTTAAATGGCAGTACACGCTCTTCTTTATTTTTATTATAAAATATTTCAAACATCTAGAAAAGTACGAATGGCTGAATAATATGACCACTCCTGTCATACCCCAGGTACAGCTAGAGTGTTAATGTTAATATCCCATCATATTTATCCCAGATTTAATGAAATCATTACAATGGAGTGAAATCCCCTTTTGAATCCCTAAGGTCCCATCCATTTTCCTCCCTCCCCTGCAAAGGGAGCCACCTTGATAAATTTGGTATGTATCTAGGGTGACTGTATAATTTAGAGACCACAGTGAAACCCTTTTTGGAGTGAATGGGTTCCACTGATAATTTTGCCTAGGTAGCAGGCATATGCTAAAATTGCCCCAGGCAAACCAGACCTGAGATTTAAAAGGATCAAACTGGCATAAGATATTGGTACACTAAGGAAAGAAAACTCCATTTGTGTATCATATCAGCTTATTTAACCTTAAGCAACTTCTCAGGAGCTGGCTGCCTAAAAGACTAGATATTAAATTTCTTTCTTTCTTTCTTTCTTTTTTTTTAAAAGATTTTATTTATTTGACAGCGAGAACACAGCGAGAGAGGGAACACAAGCAGAGGGAATGGTAGAGGGAGAAGCAGGCTCCCCGCTGAGCAGAGAGCCTGATGCGGGGCTCGATCCCAGAACCCTGGGATCATGACCTGAGCCGAAGGCAGATGCTTAACGACTGAGCCACCCAGGTGCCCCTAGATATTAAATTTCTTGATGACATAATCCGTGTTTCTCCTCTTTGAATCACTCAGTCCATCACATAAAAACATAAAAATAATATATGCTCCAAGCAGTATTTGCTGAAAAAGGTCATGTTGCAAAATATCCTTAATTTTAAATACCTAATTAATTTTGATTTTGCGATGGTAAATATAATACTTTTTTTTAAAATTCACATATAATGTGTTATTGATTTCAGAGGATGAGGTTTGCGATTCATCAGTCTTTTTAAAGATTTTTTTTTTTATTCATTTAACAGAGACAGATCACAAGTAGGTGGAGAGGCAGACAGAGAGAGAGAGAGAGAGAGAGAGGGAAGCAGGCTCCCCGCGGAGCAGAGAACCCGATGTGGGGCTCGATCCCAGGACCCTGAGGTCATGACCTGAGCCGAAAGTAGAGGCTTTAACCCACTGAGCCACCCAGGTGCCCCTCATCAGTCTTTTTAATACCCAGTGTTCATTACACCACACACCTTCCTTAATGTCCATCACCCAGTTACCCCATCCCTCCACAACCCTCAGTTGATATAATAGCTTCTTAAATCATTGAGTTAGACCCATAAACACAGAGATATTCAATTTGGTGTAGTACTATGCTGGTATGGAAAATATGCTAGGTTCAATGTTAATACTGAGTGAATAGTAATTTCACATCAAGTATTTAAACCTGGAAATGGACACATGAAGACAATGATCTGCATAAGATTAAGATGTAAAGTCCTGAGATTTTAAAATCACCAAGATCTGACTCTTCAGACTTCAACTCTTCCAGTAACCTAGCCATGCCCACACCACAGGTGCACACCTTATCATCTTCATCAAAGCCAGAAAGGTCTGGTCGACTGGAAGACACCTGTAAGAGAGCCATGGTTTTATCAATGTGGTTTATGTATTTAACATAAATACAGAAATGTAATGTCACATTTACAGTTGAAGCCTGTATGACAGTCTTAGCCCCCTCTTCTTTCTGCAATCCTCAGGAGTAACAACTGTACTAAATTTGGGATTGATTATTCCCATACAGGTTTTGTATAGTTCTTATATTAATAAAAATTGATTATATGTAAAAGTATATGCACACATTATATATAAATATATACAACAGGCATGCACATGTAATATATATTTTGCATATTTTTATAATTAAAATAAGTGGCATCTCACCATACGCGGTCTTTTTCATCAGTCTCAGAATTTATTTGCTGTATCTTAGATAGCTATCTAAGCTGCTTCTAATTTTACTCTATTACAGACTCTGATGAAATAAATTATTGTTACTGACCCTTAGTACCACTCCAGCTGTATCCTACAATGACTGACCACATACACAATTTCAACAGTATTTTGTTCTAAATACATTCTGTGTTTCTTATTTACTCTAAGCTTATTTGTTTATTAATTTAGGCAATCTCTACATCCAATGTTGGGGCTCAAACTCACTACCCCAAGACTGAGGATCGCATGCTCTACTGACTGAGTCTACCAGCCAGGAGCCTCCTCCAGCATTTCTATGAGGAGCTCTTAAGGGTACGTGACGGTCTGGAATCTCTGGGTTGTAGATAAAGCATATGCACCTTCAACTCTGCTCTTCCATAGTGATTCCGGGGGTAGCTAATGAAATTCTACAAGAAATTATGTTGGGAATTTATAGACCAGTTTAAGGAGATGTACGAATTTTTTTGATACTCTGTGTTCCCATCAATGACCACAGTCTCTCCATGAGTTTAGGCTTTATCTATGGTGATAATCTGAATCTGCATTCAGATTTTCTATTCCTTCTATTTGTTTTTGTAAGAAAATTCCATTTTGTTGAAGCTTTTGCATTTACTGCTATAACATTGTTCATAGTTGGCTCTTACACTGTCTAAATCTTTGTCCTCTCTACAGTGATATGTCCCTTTTTATTGTCAATAATATTGGAATTACTACCCCAATATTTTCCTTCCTTCCCCAATTAGTCTTAACTAGAAGTTAGTCCGTTTGACCAGTCTTTTCAAAAAGCCCACTCTCAGCTTTGTTGATTCTATTGTTGGTTTTCTATTTCATACACCTCTGTTCTAATCTTCATACATCTTCTCTGAATTTATTTTAATTCTGCTCTAGTATTTATTACCTTTAAAAAAATTTTTATTCTGATTTTGTTTTTTTTACTTAAAAATCTTTTATCCACAAATACTTCTCTGTGAATCTCTAAAAAATACAGAATTCCTTCTCCCTTTAAAAAGCCATAACCATAGGGATGCCTGGCTGGCTCAGTTGGCAGAGCATGCGACTCTTAAGCCATGAGGTCAGGCCCCAAGTTGGATGTAGAGATTACTTAAAAAAAAAAAAATCTTAAAACAAAAACAAAACTATAATATCATTATCACAATGTAAAAAAATCAAATGATTCCTAAGTAGTATCTGATCAAGTGTTCAAATGTCTCGGACACGCTGTCAGTTAATTCTGAATCAGGAGAACAGCAGTTCCCATGTTTTCCTTTTTCTAGGTCATTTGTTCTATAAGGTTTCCCCTTGCTAAGGGGATTCCTTTTGTGTCACTTAACATTCTCTTCTGTCCCCTGTAAACATCAGCAATCAGATTCGGAGTCTTGGTCAGATGTGGGTTCCCCAGGGGCCGTGAGTGGGGACAGAACTTGAATCAGGCGGTCTGTCTTTAGCTGTGAGCCCAGATGTTTCCCTCAGGGTTTCTCACTCTTCTTTTTACTACCAAAGCCATACATCCCTACAAGTGGCTCTTGTTCTTTCCTTTTCTCTACTGTCAGTATCCGTCTGCAGAAACAGAGTAACAGGGAACTCAGAGGCTACTTTTCCTCTAAGTACCACTTCAGTTGCATCCCACAAGCACTGATGTGTGGACCAGTTTTTATTTTTCAGTTTACACTGCAGGAGTCTCTAATTCTCTCTTCCCATGACCGTGCCCCCTGCTCTAGAAGCAGTTCCTGTCAACTGGACTTTCTAGATGAACTGGTTGAGAGAATGAGAATCAAACGGTCAATGGAGAGACCACAGGCTAGGGGAGCATGGATGTGGAGGTGCCCGCACCCTGTCGCACTGGAAAATCCACCAGGGCAGCGAGGACAGAGAAGCACCCAGTCAGGAGCTGTAGCTGACCCGTCCCCCTTAAACCAGCTACATTCAGTTTGTGTCTTCAAGAAATGTCATTCAGATCCCACCAAAGGCTCAGGCATGGGACCGCAACTGCGCTCTCCGGTGTGTTTCCCTGGGAGAGAGGAGAGGCGGGCACTACGGGATGCCCGCCCAGGAACCCCGAGCCCAGGTCCCCTCCTGTGCCTCCTGTGCCACACCCCAAGCCCTGAGACACGTCCCGGAAGCAACAGAGCCTCGGCAGGGATCTCACATTGTGAACGTTCGGTGTGCTGAGACTCCTCCGCAGGTGCCGAGCCTTGGTGGACAGCGCTTCCTTGACCGTGACCGCCTGTGAAGGTCAAAATAACACTTGTTTCTCCCCCTCTGATGACAAACAATATTATGTTTATTGTGGACGGTTTAGAAAATATAGGACACATTTCAACGCCATGCTCCCTCCCATGGCTACAAAAGCTAGAATCTCATGGTACCCACCAATTTCTCTTTCCTTAATCTACTAAAAACGCTTTCCATACATAAAACCAGGAAAACTACTGAACTGAAGACATTTACGTGGTAGATTTTTTTATAGAAGTAAACAGAAAAAATGGAGAAGAAATATCCCAACGATAGATCTCATTTGCAAACTGACCACCAACTTTTATGCTGTTTGTGTTTCATTCATGCAGCAATTTTGGTGGGACTTCCACTAAAAGCAGGTTTTCCTGACCGATGCCTATCTTAGTCCTCTTGTTGCTCCCAATGCACTTTCTATGAACTTCATCTGCTGCTTCTACCGATGATAATTCCTGTCTCAGAGTTCCACTGCCTAGTGAGTTAGCTTCATGTGACCGTCCTGCTATTGATGCAGAAGTTAACCTGGACCCCCCAAATTGGGAAACAGTAACGGCGAGTGGCTAAGCACATGGACTCTGGAGTCGAGCCTTCCTGGTTTATGACCCACTTGGTACCAACGTGTTAGCTGCGTAGCCTTGGGTAGGCTAGCTAACTTCTGCCTCCGCAGGCCTCAATTTTCTCACTTACAAAAGGGGATTCTGACAGTATCTATCTCCCTCTTAGGGCCATTTTGAAGATTAAATGAAAGAATGTATCTAAATTACCTGGGCACAGCCCTTAAATAGAAGGTATGGAACAGAATGCAGACATTATTTTCTTTTTTGCTATTCTGACAATGTAACTACTTTGAGGAGATTGCTACACAAGTTCTCCTCTGATAGAAGCAGAGGGAAGGTGTTTGGTAAATAAATTCATCTTTGCCCACTTAGCAGGGAGGCTGGTGCTCTCGCCCTCTGGTCCAGATACTGCTGTCACTTGCCTGCCGGAGCCGTTCAAGGCTCAGAATGTTCTCCACCTGCAGCACGCCCCGTGTGTATTTCTCTATGTAGGTCTCCCCATCTGAAGTGCCTTCGTTTTCACTCCTTGCTGCCATAAGAGCCAGTGTTTCCCGGTCCTCAATCTCCTCTGTTGCCTGAAGGGACAAGAAGACAATGACAATACTTTTTTTTTTTTTGGAATTTGGCTACTTTTATGTGAACAATATTTTTATCCAAATTGTAGTGAGAAAATGATTTAGAAGTTCTAAGGATTAACACATTCTCCAATACTCCTATTTTGATGTTTTTAAAAAAGTAACATATATATTTACCTTTGGTATATTGGATACTATTTCATAGGTTACACCACAGGAATAAAATATATTCTTCAATGATATTCTCCTCTTCAGACTCTGGGTGAAGCTCTAGTAAGAAAGAAAAGCTGAAGTAAGCGATGTGAAATACGTTAAGTTATTTGGCATTTTACAAATTGTAGAAGCATTATTAAGTACTATGTTTTTGATACACATACAATATTAAGAAAAACGGAACTGAAAAATTCTTGTCTCTGACCCTGAAGGACAACACTGACCAGCTGTCAAATGGGGATTAGATTATAGAACTTGCAGTCCATTCAGGGATTTAGGGCCCATTTATTTATTTAGTTATATTGTTTTTTAAAAGATTTTATTTATTTATTTGAGAGAGAGACAGAGAGAGAGAGAGTGCGCGCCTGCACACAAGCAGAGGGAGGGGTAGAGGGAGAAGGAGAAGCAGGCTCCCCAGTGAGCAGGGAGCCTGATGTGGGCCTTGGTCCCAGGACCCTGGGATCATGACATGAGTTGAAGGCAGACACTGAACTGACTAAGCCACCCAGGTGCCCCTACTGATTTATTTTAGGGAGAGAGAAAGAGAGAGCACACAAGCAGGAGGGATGGAGGCAGAGAAGGAATCTCAAGCACAGCTGTACATTCAACCGACTGAGCCACCCAGGCACCCCATGATCTGACAGGGTTTAATCAATCCATCCTCACACAGAAGAAAACTGGAGAGGGTCCATTTTGTGGGCAGCACCTGTGGGAGGAGACCTGGGGGAGTAGCAGGGATTATCTGGGGCCTGCCCCTTGTCCTGCTGCGTCACTAACCTGCCTGGACTTGGCACTTAGCCCTTTTCAAACAGTGGCATGTCACTGTGGCTCCATGCCTCCCAGGATGCCTCCCTTGGTCAAATTGGCCAAGGAGGACTGTCTCTGGTGAGTGACATCTCCCTGTGCTGTCCTCATGTGCCCTAATTGGGGGTCGACAGGAATCAGACTGTAACTTGGCTAGTGTGGTAACAGCTTGCACACCCACTGTCTCAGCACCACAAAACACGACTTTGTGATAGAGGAAGGAAGAAACTTCAAGCTCAGGTAGGCAACAGCAGAATCAGGCCCCGTTACTACCTGTTTGTTGTAAATATTGGCTGCAATCCGTTTTCGTAATACTAACTCCATGGCAGCTGGATGGCTGAGCTGGACTGTGGTTTTCACTATTAGGTAAATCCTCTCGTTCTGCGGCGTGACCCTATTCAGGTGAACGGAATCATGCACTGAGGAGTCCCAGGAGGCCGTGGCTGAAACCTATGAACAGAAGGGTGGGGGACACAGAAAAGACCCAGCTCAGGGGCCGAGGTCTGACATCACACACAAGAGCAAGAGACACGCAACCCCACTGAATCATACGTGTTTCTCCTCCCTTTTTCTGAGCCACAATACACATCCAACTCTTTCAAGTCCCCAGTCCTCTCCCCCAAAGCAGACCAGAGCAGTGTGATGGGAAGACAGGCCCAGAGGCAGGTGCACTCCTCTGACACCTGGTGGGGGTCAGTTACCTCCTCGTCACTGTGCTTTATGATGGGCAGGTAGAAAAACTGGCTGCCGTGCTCCTTGGGCAGGATGGAGTTCACACCAGACGCGTGGGGGCCCACGAGCTGCTCGTTGGCACTGAGGTCATCAGCTGGCCAAGTCCGGGGCACAGAACCAGAAGTGGAAGGAAAAGTCATTTTTTAACCAAGCACTGAATTTTTTAAAATATGCTTTCCACGGATGATGTTTACATGTAATGCACTTTCATTTTTTCTTTCCTTCCTTATCCCACAGTTGAAATAGAGATGGTAGTCCTCACTGTAGGTTTTATCCTTTTCAGAAACAACACCCCATGAGTCTCCAATAAAATGGACAGATATGCACCATATGCAGTCCTAGGAGCAGAGATTTTCACTACAAAAACACAGCTGAGACTCGGCTGCTGAGGTCAATTCCTTGTGTAACCTGGTGTCATACTTATGTCCCACCCCACACAACTTAACATGTGATTAGAGATCTCAACAGCTAAATGATCAATTTGGAATCCAAGTTCCAGGCACTTGGGAGAAATACGGAGATCTTCCTCTCCAATGCCCTTCACCAGTGGGATTCCCCTGTCACACATTTTCCCACGTGCTCATCCAACCGGTGCGTGCATCCCTCCAATAACAGGGAACCCACCACTTCATGACGCACACATCGGACTTCCAGGCTCTTAAACAAGTCTTCCTGGGAAGAGCCATAGTCACCCTCCTCGGATCTTTCCCCCAAAGACAGGTTTCCAGGCTGTGTTTTGAGATTTGAGGGGCTGTGCGAAGAGCCTTTCTGAGCCCGTCCATCCCCCCACTTGGCAACTCAGCTTTTGTAGTCTACATATAGGGTTCCATTTAAGATTTCCTTCTGAAAATGGATTTTCCTGCTAAAATACATGGAGGACCATCATTCTTGGCAGGTTCAATATAATTGCTACCACAAAGAACAACCCTTAATGAAGGGTTTACAGTGTTCTGGCATCGGCACTATGGGGGTGGGGGAGGGGGGAGAGAATAATCAGAAATGCAGATTCCTAGGGCCCTGCAAAGCTTAAAGATTCAGAATCTCCGAGGAGGATTACTTTCTCAGGTAATTCCTGTGTCCATTAATGTCTCTCAACTGCAATTGTTTTAGCATTTTTTTGTGTGTCTTTCTTAATCTCTCACAACTCTCTTTTTAAGACTAAATATCCGCTTCTCTCTTCCAGTGATGCTCCAGGTCAAGGTTTATACATTTAGTTGGACTAAAAATATCACCTAGATGCAGTGTATGAGTGATGAGAAAAGTCATTTAAGGAATCAAAATCAGGTGGGTCTGAAGAGATTCCAAACCTAAGTGAAATGTGAGGGCCCCTGAAACACTGGGGTCTGCTTACCATTCAAATCAAGGAAGAGAACTGGTATGTGAGTTTCCATTCCGGGTGGTGGGACCCTAAATTTAACAACAAAATTTATTTATCACAAAACATGTATTTTACATCTTCTTAGACAATCGAACACCATGGAGGCATGGAAATGGAAAAGAACCACATGGGGACAGAGATTCTACTCATAAAATAATTGCAGCTTTCTTTCTTTTTTTTTTTTAAAGATTTTATTCGAGAAAGGAAGAGACCAAGAGAGTAAGAAAGCATGAGCAGGGAAAAGGACAGCGGGAGAGAGAGAAGCAGACTCCCAGTGAGTAGGGAACCCAACGTGGGGCTTGATCCCAGGACACGGAGATCATGACCTGAGCCGAAGGTAGATGCTTCACCAACTGACCCACCCAGGCTGCCCTATCTGCACATCTCTTGATGTCCCTGTTAACACATGACTTATGAGAACTGTGTGACTTCCATAAAGAACTACCAGTTATATAAGTCAGACGTAATGAATCGAAACAAAGGTTATTTGATAGCTTCCTAGAAATAGTCCTAGTGATGGGAAAAAAAGGGAAGGGATGGCCTTAAGAGTGCAGACAGGTGACAGGATCAGAACCCAGAGGAAGTAAACAAAAAAGACAACACTGAAAAAGCTTAAAGCAGGAGAGAATGAAAGACCTATCAAAGGAGGACGGGTTGTCTACAAAAAAGACCAAAGCAGTGTTTTACCAAAAACTGGCCCGTATGAATCTGAGTCACTTGGGGGCGGGTGGGGGGTTGGCTCTGGAAATGAGAAGTCCTGGGCCTATAATTCCTCTTGTGAATCAAAATAATGAGGGACAGAACCCAGGTCTCCACATTTTACAAACAGTGAAGATGACCTAAGTTTGGAAAATGCTCGGATGAAAGTGACTGGGGTAAGGAGGAGGGGCTGTCTAGACAGGACCTCAGGGAGCAGAACAAGACTGGGAATGAGGCGGCCTTCTGCGACCGTGTGGCTGGCAGACAGATCGCACGCGTGCCCTGTAGGACTTCAGGACAACGGGAGGATCTGCAGGGACAAACATCAGGTTACAAATTATGTGCCCTCGAATTCAGATTTTCTGGCTTCATGAGATTATCAACTCCATTAGACTTCCCTTTATCATTCATCATGGACACAACCCCGCTGATGTTTCTGTTCCCACCCCAAAGAGACTACCTGGGCAGGTACACCCTCTGTTACCAGGAGTCTGACTTCTCCTAAATGCCTACAACATATTCTCCCAGTAAGAGTGAGAATGAGAATAAGCAGCAGCAGTTACCACTTAACAAAGGGTGTTTTTAATATATTATCTCTAATCCTTTCAACAGTATCAAAAACAAGGCTCCATTTACTGATTAAGAATAAAGCCTCGGGGCGCCTGGGTGGCTCAGTGGGTTAGGCATCTGTATTCGGCTCAGGTCACGATCTCCAGGTCCTGGGATCGAGCCCCTCTCCCTCTGCTCCTCCCCACTGCTCATGTGTTCTTTCTCTCTCAAAGAAATAAAATCTTAAAAAAAAAAAAAAGAACAAAGCGTCAGAGAAGTTGACATTTAACACTTAAAGAGCTACAGCTAGCTGGAAACTAAACCGGGCTCTGTGAGACCCCAGAGCCTAGGACACCACGCTGCTTCCGATGAACCCCGGGACAGACGCTCGGTTGTTCAGCGCTCAGGACCTGACTATGCTAGTGACCAAACTGAGCGGGCCCAAGGGTTAAGAAGAAAGTATACTTTCTCCCCCCTTCAAGTAGACTTTGGAAACACTCTTCTTTTAAGGCAAAATATGAGAATTTTTGGAGATGAGGAAAGCATGTCCGAGCTGCTCGTGTGGAGAAACTGAGGTGCTTCCTGGCTGGGGAATGAACAGATGCTCCCCGGCCTCCTGGGAGAGGAAGCTGGCGGCACAAGACACGGGTGGTCCTTCCTTGAGCAGCTCATCACACTCTGCACGGAGTGTGCCCGTCCTGGGAAGTCACTCGCACGACTCCGTGGGGCCACTCACCAGTGGGCGGGCGCCCCGGGGACCCCGCTGCCCGGCGCGGGCACCAGCACCGCGTTTCTCTCCTCCGTCAGCCCCACCCACTGCTCCACGAGCCGGGCTTCCCGCTCCATGTCGTCCTCAGTCTTCTCTGCAGGGCAAAACGAGGGGGTGAGCACCGAGACGGGGGAAGAGACAATTTCCACATTTAACATAAATGGGTTTTCACTTGGTGACGTCCCCAAGGGGTTTGAACACCCACGATGTTCCAGAAGAGGATGGGGGGCTTCGAAGTTCCAGCCTGAGCCCCCGGACAAGCTCAGAGAGGCTCGGACTCTCACTGCTGGACCTCGGGACAGGGACATGGAAAGAGCTCAGGATGGGGATGAGAACACAGGTTTGGTTTCCCGGTTCTGTACTCGGGAAGTCATTTGACAGACGAGGCTGGCTTCCTGATCGAATAGGGCTTCTACTAGTTAAGCCCACTTCATTCACTTGTTGGAAAGATCCAGTGACATAATGGATGGGACACTGCTTTATAAAACTAGACACGACCATACAGAGGATTAAAACACACCACACACCGCTCAGTAAAATGAATTTTATGGTCCTTTACGTTCCTTACGGAAGAGATTTTATGGAACATATTTTGAAACCCTCCGATTCATAATTGCGCCCTGGGGCTATCTGGGTGCAGTCAGAGCGAGTTTCCACGAGCAGGCTGAGCATCAAGAATGCTGAGCCAAGATATTTTATTGCAGGGGGAGTGTCTGCTAACTTCTCCCCGAAATGGATGAACACTTATCACGTGACTTTGGTGTGGAAGCCACCACAGGGCACAGATCGTCACGTCAGAGTGCGAGACTACGGGTTTGAAGAACACACCCCTCCCCTGGATCCCCCACGGCTGCTGGCAGCATTAGCCAACCAGCAAAACCTGGGCAGCTGCGTGGCTGGCCGGCCACGGGGGACCCTCGGGTGGCCGGCAGTCCCAGTCCGGAGCCTGGAATGCCTCCTACTGCCGTGTGTGTTTGGACTGCGTTTGCATTTGTCAGAACAAAATGCGAGTCTGATGTCACGGTCACATAGAGGCTTATGAACGTTTCCTACTTTGCACTTCAATACTGTGCCAAAGGCGTCACGACGATCCGTGACTGTTCTGAGGTCCGAACACTAAGACGGCAACTGTCCAACCGAGGGGAGGAGACAACCTGCTGCCCCTGTCTAGAGGGGGAGAAGCCACTCGCTGGGAAGAGCGTAATCCTACGTACCTTTTTTATTGCTGACTTTTTTAATTTGCTCGTCTAAGTACTCTCGCCGTTTGATGAGTGCGTCAGACCACCTCTCTCTCACACAGTTTAAGTCTTCTTCCTGACATCAGGGAAGGAAAACATTTTCCTGTAGAATACAGAGATGACTATTTCTTTCATTTTTTTTTTTTTAACAAAGATGCTTATATGGATCAGGAAAGTTTTCATTAGGAAAGGCCATTGAACATTGCTGTGCGATTAATATGCAAGAAAGCAAAGAGGCCTCAGAAACACAGCATGCTGATCAAGGAACCCATTACTCAGAAATCTGAGCCCCTGGATTGTCAAAAGGATAATTAGACTTAAAAGCAAGAGAAGCTCAAACTATTCCAGGTGTGGAGATGATTCTTACATGGGTGCGTGTGTGTGTGTGTGTGTGTGTGTGTGTGTGTATTTAAATTAGAGCTATTCATTTGAAGGATGTGTGATTCCAAGCAGAAGGACACCATGAACAGAGCCTAAATCATGGAACAGCGAATGGAATGGAAAAAAGAAAACAAGGCATTTTTATAGTTCATCATTCAATGGCCTCAAACATGTATTTTCTGAAATGCAAAGAAAAGATCAGCAGGGAACCTTTCAAACTTGCTGCAAAGATTTTTACTGCCAGCCGCTACAAGGGTCACCAAAAATCTCCCATGCAAACACCCAACATGCAGTCAGCCATGCTTTAAGAACCCCCGGAAGCAGCCGTTGGGACTTCACCATGAACAACGGGGCAGGAAGCGCACAGACAGCAGCAAGACATTAGTTAATGGCATCTCTGAGATCCGAGGGGAGACTGGGATTCCCCACTGACATTTGTCTTCATTTGCTTGTTTTCTTTCTCAGTAAAGTTATGATGGAAAGAAACCCATCAGTTCTACTCAAAATGCTCTCTGACTTGCCTAATTCCAGTCTAACCCTCAAGATGTGACGTTAAGAGCAGATGAAAGAGGACTTCTGAGGCTCTGTCTACAACGTACCCACAGCTCACAAGCAGGAAGGCACCCAGGAAAACTGTGGAGAATCAGTACAAAGACTGGGGACCAAACCCAGGAAACTTCACCTTGGTTTCCTGCCTTGCCTGTTCCTATCATCCCACATTCCATGACAGCAGGCCAGCCAGTGCTGACTAGGCACAAGTTCACAGGTGCCTTTTTTTTTCTTTTTTCCCTAAATTTCCAAAAAGAAAAAGCTGAGATTTAAATTCTCTAAGTTATGGACAATTAAGCTGGGTCCTAATGAGAGAAGGAGGCTGGCTAACTCCAACTCAACTATGTGCAGAAATAGTTTTCAATTTCCTATCCAGCAAGAGACTTTTAAACTGAAACCGCATATTAGAATAATCCTACTCTCTTGGACGTGAGGCACGCAGTGTAGTTATGCACAGAAAAGATAAGGTCTGACTTAAAGATTATGGATGGATAATTCCCCCCGTTTTAAAAATCATTAACTTAATACAGTGAGAATGGTCTTGCTTGGAAAGTCTTTACAGGCTAATTTGAGACAGCGTAGCAGCAATGCAGTGTCTGATCACACATTCTGAACGGACAGAGAAATCTGGGGCCATAGCATTGCATCCCTGATTATGTGTAAAGCAAATCCAAAGCGAGGGAAAGACTGCACACTCTTGCTCGTCGGTCCTGCTTCCTCCTCCCTGCCCTCTGCTTTGCGGGTGCTGGCCATTAGCAGCAGCTGGTGCCCCATGCCACAGAACGACAGCAGCAGTGATACCTGATAACTATCCATATCATCACCATCCTCATCATCTCTCTGGTAGGAAAAAAATAAACACAAAGGACATGCATTTTGTTTCTCGAACAGCACACAGGTAATTCTTCAAAGCGTAACACACACATTACAATGCAGAGCACACGTATCACCACCGTAATAAGACGTCTAAGTGAACGACGGTAAGGAAGGTTTAGTGGATTGATTAATTCCCTTGTCTCTAATGAAGAATTTGAGTTTTGTTACGTTGTGTTTTTAATAAAGAAAAAAACCATTAAAAAAAAAACAACAACAAAACGAAAAGAATTCTCTTCGACGGGACTAGGAATCAACCTCACTGGGCCAGGCCTCACCCTATCGTTATGGGAGTGGTGGATATGCATTTCTGGGTGGGCTATCTGACATTTGGAGAGGACTCAGAAAGACAAAACTAGGCAGAACGAGGCTCTATTGCTCAACCTCTTAGTTTAGCTAAGTCATTTTAGCTAAAAGGACGCCCCACTCAGCGTCCCGTCCCCACTGCACCATACCACACGCACTGAGGAAATCCTCACAGGCGAAAGCCCACCGGGAGCCTCAGTTCTAGACTAGACAAGAACCCTGTCTAGTCACAGACAACTGTCTCAAGAGCACAGCCCGCCATGCTGGATATTGGGTCCACTGTCGTCCACTACTGGTTATGCTAGCATCATACTAATCAGTTGAGAAAAATCAGAAGGGTCCTAAACCCATGGCAATAGTTTACAACAATTGCATAAAGTAACAATTTTGGCAAAAAAAAAAAAAAAAAAAAAAAAAACATTTGGCAAAACAAAATCACCATGTTGAAAATAAAAGGATTGCATCGAGACAGGTTTCCTTAGACAGAAGAATAAAGAAATTCTCATTTGTACGGAATAATTGTGTCTAGGCAGGCAGGTTCTACTCAAAATGAATGCTGGCCCATGTAATAATCATCTTTGTTTTTTTCCACAGTTATTGGAGGGTTAATATTCAAACAGGCAGTGAAGTGGTCTAATTGTAAAAAAACAAAGTTTTTTAAGTGCTTTAAAAATATAATTACATTGGGGCGCCTGGGTGGCTCAGTGGGTTAAAGCCTCTGCCTTTGGCTCAGGTCATGATCTCCTGGGATCAAGCCACACATCGGACGCTTTGCTCAGCAGGGAGCCTGCCTCCCTCTCTCTTTGTCTGCCTCTCTGCCTACTTGTGATCTCTCTCCTGTCAAATAAATAAATAAAATCTTTAAAAATATAATTACATTATTCTCACATGTAAGTATACTCCAATACATACTGCTTTTTGAAAGTGCTTTAAAAATACAGTTAAACTTATTCTCTGCATAGACTTCAAAAATCCACTTTTTTTTAAAGTTTGGAATCCATCGTTATCATTTGAATAAACTAAATTACTAAATGCATGCCTAATACTAAAGTAATTTTTCTTTTTTTCTTTAAGATTTTATTTTTTAAGTAATCTCTATATGCAACATAGGGCTCAACTCACGACCCTGAGGTCAAGGGTCCCCTGCTCTACTGACTGAGCCAGTCAGATGCCCCCCAAAGTAATTTTTCTTGACTTAATTCCCCATGTTATTGAATGAAGTACAAGTAGCTCAAATTTATCATTATTATTTTTTAGACTAAGGAGATCCTCCTATTAACTGAGAACCAGCCAGAGCTTTCATGATGTTTAACTTGTGAAATCAGCATATTCTGGACTGGCTTGAGCTATGGCATTAGAATACTTCTAAAGTACCATGTCAACAAAATAAGTTCTGAAGGTGACCTTGAGCATGGCTGCAAAGAAAAATACAAGCTTTAAAACAGTCACAGTTTAGGGATGCCTGGATGGCTCAGCTGGAGAAGCATCACCCGACTCTTGATTTCAACTCCGCTCATGATCTGAGGGTTGTGGGATTGAGCCCCACATCGGGCTCTGCACTGAGCAGGGAGTCTACTTCTCTTCTCCCTCTGCCCTCTCTCTCTCTCCAAAATAAATAAATCTTTAAAAAAATCTTTATAAAAAATTAGCCACAATTGATTGATTGATTTTATTTTTTTTAAAGTAGGCTCCATGCCTAGCGTGGTGCCCAACACGGGGCTTGAACTCACGACCCTGAGATGAGATCAGAGCTGAGATCAAGAGTTGGTTGCTCAACTGACTGAGCCACCCAGGCGCCCTGAAACAGTCACAGTTTAAATCTGAATGACTGGTACTGTGTTCTTTAAAGAGCATTTAGCACTGGGGGAAGCACAAATTTTGAAAAAAAATCAGTTTTAATTCAGGAGGTAGAACAGTTTTAAAATTGCAAATAATCAATCCTTAGAAGGTTCCTCGAATGGGAACACGTAGTCAGTTGAGGACCCCTGTTTTATAGGTCATGACTTAGGACTCAAATTCAAAGTTTTATCTAAGATCAGAGATGTATTAAGCCACAAAACTTTAGTAGATACTGGGATCTCAGGGAATTTTTAAGTCTACTTTATCATTCTGGAGAAGCAAGAAGGGGAACTAGAGGTCTGCATTATCCCAACAAGGTAACCAGAGGCCGTGCTACACTGAAGAATCCAGGTCCCTTTGGCTCCAAGCTGGTGACCCTTCTACCAGGCCCTGCAGCCGAGGGAGGGACTGAGCTGGGGTGAGAATCCACACAGCCCAACTTCCTACTCCACACAAGAGGAAAAGTCTGGGGGAGAAGCCTCCCCCAAACCAACACGCTGTCTTCATGCCTTCCTTCATACTCTCCCTGGCTCTGAGAACCAGGGGCAATTTGGGCCTGGCACAGGGAAGGCGGCGTGTGACAGAACTATGCCTTCCTAAGGCCTTGTAGGGCAAGCCAGTGTTCCTCCTGGCTTTCAGAAAGTCTTGCCCTGAATGTCAGGGAGAGCAAGGAAACTGAGACAGAAGACGAATCATTCTGAAGACGGGCTGGGCCTCTGCCCAGACCCCACAGAAAAACATCGCAGTGGGGCGTGCTCCCTCTCTGGTGTGGCAGTGAGGGAGGCAGAGTTCAGTGGGCTGATTCCTCCCCATCCCTAATTCATGCCTGACAGTAAAGTGGGGGGCTGAGTTTACTGTCTGAGTTTACGGGCTGAGAAGGCAGGTGCCTTCTTTCAGGTCCCCGTGGACAAGTTCCTAATCTTAAAGTTTATTCTCACGGAGTGATGAAGAGCTGAGACTGGTAACACGCAGATCAATTCTTGGATGTTTTCATCTTTCACGGTTTATCAGTATTTACTTACTTACTTAAGAAACAATCTCTGCACCCGATAATGGGGCTCAAACTCGCGACCCCAAGATCAAGAGTCGCATGCTCTCACAACGGAGCCATCCAGGCGCACCCCCCGCAATCTTTTAATTTTTAAAAATGAGAACAGAAGATTTAGCGAAAGAGGACTTAATGGACAAAAATGATCCCGAGGACAACTTTTCATTGAAAAATAAAAATGAAAGCGTTCAAAGAACTGCTTGACTCTGCCAGCGTATGGCGGCGAGTTTTTATATTAATGAAAGTGGACTGGGCCAGGCAGCCATGCCAAATATCCAACATAATTGGAGCCTGCTGGAAAACGAAATCTGCCTGAAGTAAATGAGTACCGCGCATTCAGATGGGTGCTTACAAATAAAATTATTATTGATCGACACTAAGTCAGTAGAGTATTTCAAATCTCATAAAAAAAAAGGAATGGATGGAAATGTGAAGGGAGGGGTGAAGACCATAAGGTCAAGACAAGGAGCGCTGTCATGTTCCCAAAGGTCTGCATTCCCGATCACTGACGGCCTTTAGTCTCCATTAACCGGGCCTCGCCGCAGACTACTTCCAATCCGCTGGTCTTACCTGGTAACTGTCCAGCCCTCTTTGCAGCTTGGTGGACCTAGCAGTGACGCAGCCAATGGAGACAGACAGGATGGCTTCGACCATGAGCGGCAGTGTCCCCGAATGCTGCACAGGTTTCACTGTGACTTGCACCCTCCGGGAATGACCCTGCAGTGAGAGGGGGTGTGGGGGAGGGGCACGACCCCCGGGAAGGGGGGTGGGCAGGGATGGGACCGGCAGGGAATGGGGGCAGAGGATGAAGGGAGGGAGGAGAAGCAGGGAATGCAGAGGCCCATTAATTAGAAAACTCCCAGACACGGGGCGTAAGACTGGGACAAAGAGAAAACACAAACAAAACCACGCAAAACCCAGCACCTGTCTGAGCTGGAAGACGCCGCCTGTGTTGACATCTTTTGCTTGGTGAAGCTCCACCGCTGCGTATTCCCCCAGCTCATTCAATTCCAGTATGGAGATCCACATCTCTATTCTCCGCGTTACCTCATTCCACCTGCAACAACACCTTCCGGTGAATGACGATGTCACTCCCCAGGGAAGAATGAGCCCCCATCCCCTGAGCTCTTACTACGGGCTGGGCATCGTGCTGTCACATAGATCTTCTTAGTTAACTCTCGAAACGACCCTATGGTAGACGTCTTTTTACTTTACTGAGGTAAACATACTCAGTTTCTTTACATAAACTGAGGTCAGTGAAATATCAGACGTCAAGTAGAGTTTGATGAAAGGTGAAAAGGCACGCACCTCTGTCACTACCCCATCGTTTGCCTCTGAAAGTTTGCTCGTGCCCCTTCCCATTAGATACCCACAGCAGCCATATAATCATAAATTGGTTCTGCCTGTTCTAGAAATTCATAGAAAGGGAATCATTAGTGTGTACCCTTTTAGGTCTGGCTTTTTTGGTTCAGTGTGATGTTTTTGCGATTCATTCAAATGGGTGATCCCTAGTCCTTTTCTTTGTTATCAGAGCTGAGTAATATTCGTTACATGACCAGTAGTACCATTTGTCTATCAGACGTCCTCACGCATTTGGGTTGTTGGCAGTTTGGGGATAATATAACAAGAGCTGCCATGAACATTTGTGAACAAGCCTGTTTACGGATTATATTTTCATTTTTCTTGTAGAGGATCGAATTTCCAAGGAAGTATCCTCCTGGGCAAGATGACGGGGCAAATTTCCCCAGAAGAGGAAGCTTGTGGCCAATGGCATCTTCAAAGCTCAACGGAACGAATTTCTCACTCTGGAGGATGGCCCTTCTGGAGCTGAGGTACAAGTTACAGGAACCGGGACAGAAATCATGACCTTGGCCACCAGGATGCTCAGAGATTTTGGTGAAAAGGGCTGGTGGATCTGAGACCTGACCGCGGTGGTTCAGCAGATGTCCAGCTTCCCCGAGGGCAGTGGAGAGCTTTACGCTAAAAAGGTGGCCAGGGGAGGTCCGTGTGCTGTCACCCAGGCTGGGTCTCTGAGTGACCACCTCCTGGGAGGCCCTGCTGCGCGGACAGCCTGCCACGGCATGCTTGCTTCATTGTGGAGAGCGGGGCCAAAGAACAGTGAGGGCCTGGGAAACTCTGAGGACAGAGGGCTGTGGCTGGCCTGATGATTCTCACCGGGGACCCTGTTACCTGCTGCTCAGATGGGGCGTGCCAGGCATCAAAGTGAAGATCATGGTTCCCTGGGACCCAAGCGATGAGACGGGCCCTCAGAGGCTGTGCCTCACCATGTAAGCACCGGGGACCCCAAAGATGAGATACTGCCCTCCACCTCCATCATGGAACAGAAGGGTGGGAAGTAGGAGCGGCCTGCCATGCCCACGCCAGTTTCCACAGCACAACACGGGCTCCCTGGCAGCCAAACCTAGAGCCCAAATATTGCTCTATAAAGGCTTTTACAAAATCTTCTAAAAAGGGGGCACCTGGGAGGCTCAGTGGGTTAAAGCCTCTGCCTTCAGCTCAGGTCATGGTCTCAGTGTCCTGGGATCGAGCCCCGCATCGGGCTCTCAGCTCAGCACGGAGCCTGCTTCCCCCTCTCTCTCTGCCTGCCTCTCTGCCTGCTTGTGATCTCTCTCTCTCTGTCAGATAAATAAATAAAATCCAAAAAGAAAAAGAAAACATCCAAAAAGAAAAAAAAAAGGAAACTATCCTCCTGGTTTTTTTTCTATAAGCTTTATAGTTTCATCTTTCACATGGAAGTTTCCGATCCATCTCAAAATAAGTTCTGTGTATCATGCGAAGCCGAGATCAAGGTTGGTTCTGACCCAGGCAGGTAGGTGGTTGCTTCAGTCCTTGTTGAGAAGACTTTCCTTCCCGCATCAAACATCCTCAACGCCCGCTACCTCCTTTTATTGCTCCCATTTCAACAAGGAGGAGACAGGCCCGGGGACCCCGGCTCTTCCCCTCGGGCCTTGTGCAGGTCCCATCAGCTCAGCCAAGTACACACCTGTCATGCAGCGTTCTCGTCTTCGCATGGAGAGAGTCGACTTCCCAGACGGAGCTGCCGTTCCCAGCACAGCGGTGGCCCCACACCTCAATGGCCAGGGCTCCATCGGACAGGAACTCCAGGAGCTCCTCTGTCACCGTCACCACATAGTCCTGGGGACAGAGGGAGCAAGGGAAGAGCAATAAGGGTCACGCACCGAGCAGTCTGACATTTCCCTTCTACCTCTCCATGGGGTAGAGACCCACTCTGGACGGGGTGAGTCTGACGCCGACCGCAAAACCACCTGTGCTGTTGCAAAGACCCACAACACTAGCTCCTCAGACTAGCGAGGAAGAAGGGATTGCATGCAACCCCCTTCTTCAAGCAGGGTGGACACAGGCGGATGTGTTCTGTCCCGCATCGGGGTGCCTGGGAGGTGCGGAAGTGAACCGGCAGTCCCCCGCACCTGGTTCCCTCGCTGTTCTGCAGGGTCACTCAGACCGCCCGCTGCTGCAGGCTGATCAGCACATGGCAAAAAAAGAACGTCTGATTTTTCCTTGCTATGGCTCGGGAGACTGAGAACAGAATGGGATCTCCCAGGATCATCTTCATGATTCTGTGTTCTTGCTCTCAAACTCGCCTGCTCCGGCTCCTTGTCATAAAATGCAGAGGAGCATGAGGGAAAGAACGCTGAGTGGACTGAGGAGTATGGAAAGCACCCTGAACAAAGCGGCAGGGGAGGGACCAAGCCGAGTATCTTTCCAGCAGCATCTTAGTGACGTCTCCGGTAAAGACAATGCTGCGGCTCTCATTTCTGGAAAGATCTCTGCTATACTGATTTAAGGTTCTACTAATCTTCTTATTTATTGTATTTGGAGACAGAGCCAGAATTTTAGAAGGAAAACTAATGCTCAATCAGGGCAATCTATGCATCTTATTGATGGAAAAAAACCCACGGTCACACAGTGAATCCAAGGTCTCTGTGGCTAGCATTTATCAAACCAGTTAATTAGAATGTACTTAGATTGCACTACTGGATATCTACCCCAAAGATACAGATGTGGCACAAAGAAGGGCCACATGTACCCCAATGTTCATAGCAGCAATGGCCACAATCACCAAACTGTGGGAAGAGCCAAGATGCCCTTCAACAGATGAATGGATAAAAAAGATACGGTCCATATATACGATGGAATATTAGGCCTCCATTAGAAAGGATAAATACCCAACTTTTGTATCAACATGGATGGGACTGGAAGAGATTATGCTGAGTGAAATAAGTCACTCGTAAAGAGTCAATTATCTTATGGTCTCATTTATGTGTGGGACATAAGGAAAAATATAGAGGACATTGGGAGAAGGAAAGGAAGGGTGAATTGGGGGAAATTGGAAGGGGAGATGAACCATGAGAGACTGTGGACTCTGAGCAACAAATTGAGGGTTTTGGAGGGGAGGGGGGTACGGGTTGGGCGAGCCTGGTGGTGGGTATTCAGGAGGGCACGTACTGCATGGAGCACTGGGTGTGGTGCATGAACAATGAATCTTGTAACACTGAAATAATAAAATTAAAAAAAAAAA
>CM053608.1:117387540-117425559 GCA_028646535.1 Procyon lotor | reverse complement strand
AATCTTTTTTTTTTTTTTTTAAAGATTTTATTTATTTGACAGAGAGAAACACAGCGAGAGAGGGAACACAAGCAGAGGGACTGGTAGCGGGAGAAGCAGGCTTTCCGCAGAGCAGAGAGCCCGATGCAGGGCTCGATCCCAGGCCCCTGGGATCTGACCTGGGCCGAAGGCAGACGCTTAACGACTGAGTCACCCAGGTGCCCCAAATAAAATCTTTAAAACAAAAAGTTGTGAATTCAGAAAATTCACATTTAGATTTCTTAATATTAAAGTTATATTTAGGGAGACTCCAAAGTCTCTCTAAATATAAGTAAGAGATGAGGATGAGGAATG
Source organism: Procyon lotor (assembly GCA_028646535.1). Lineage (NCBI taxonomy): Eukaryota > Metazoa > Chordata > Mammalia > Carnivora > Procyonidae > Procyon > Procyon lotor. The sequence continues at coordinate 117,425,226 of CM053608.1, read as the reverse complement.
CTTTAATGTTACAGGAGTATTCAAACTTTCTTTATTTCAATACCTACTGGTGGTACTGTCACTTGGAGCCATTTTTACTGAAGGGAAGGGGGAGGGGTGGTCCCTAACAGCTAACACTGCAGTAAACCTCCTGAGGCTGGACAGTATCTCTGAAAGGAGAGGGCACTCGCCAACGACCCAGACCTGGAACTAAGACTTCTTTCCTTGCCAGGTCAATCCCCCTTCCACAAGCCTCCCTCAAAGCCCACAGGGCCCAGAGCCGTGACCCTGGGTCCCCGGGGACCCCGTGCTTACCTCTCCTCTGCCCACTGGGTCACCTTCTGCTGAGCTGTCTGGCTGCTGTAGGCCAGGCGGTCGGGGCCGCTGCTCGGGGGCTGCCGCTCCGGGGACAGCTGCTGGCGGAGCTGCTCCAGCTCCCGCTCATACATGAGTCGCTGCTCCTCCAGGGCACTCCTCTTTTCCTCCAGGTACTGCTTCTCCAGCACCTGAACCACATTTTGCACTGGGTCTGGGGAGCCAAGAGACAAGGCAAGGTGTCTTGCACCCACGGGTGCATCTTGCAGCAAGAATCCTCTCCCTGCTCCAGATCTAGCCTCCCCGCTGCCTTTCTGCTAACACTTCAGATGAATGCCTTCCATGTAAACATTCCCCACATCTCCTGGGCTCCTTCAATGTAATGAGCTTGTGCTCATGTTTCGATAGATGGGTAATTCACTACGAGCAGCCCGGAGAGGGGATGGGCTCCTACCCACTGAGAAAAACTTCAGGACATCTAAGACAGTTTCAAACACACAGCCGCACAAGATTTCATTTTTATGGTAGTCAATTTTTATGCCCATTTAGCATCAGTTTTAGTACATGGCAATGGGTTTATATTTCTCATTTTAACCACAAATCTCATTGCTCCTGAATTTCTATCACAGGGGAGCATATGCTTGAAAATATTGAGTATATATAGTTCAGCAATTTTCTCAGGTGCTGATATCCGGGAGGGCAATTCACTTGCAAAAAGAAAAGAAAAAAAGAAAAAAGGGGAGGGGGAAAGAATTCACTTGCAAAAACAACAGGCTGTTTTTGACTTTTTGCTTTTGCAGATCAGAGATCAGCAACATACATGGCGAACAAGTATAGAAATAGGTTGTTCAAAGGGGCCTTGACCACAGCCAGCTGGTTGTGGTTGTAGTGTAGACAGGGGTCACTGCTGAGGCTGGACATTAGCTTGGCAATGACCGCTGCCCTGGATGCTGAGGAGAAAGAAGGCACTGACCATATGTCCACAGGAGAAAGCTACCGACATCTCTAAGTGAGCAGACTGCAGGGAAACAATATGTCAGACTATCTGGATGGTGAATAAGAAAACCAACATCCCAGTAAATAATCTCCTTGAAGCACAGGAGATGGGGAGGAGATGCACAGCCACAGACTGGACTTAACCTCGCACCTTTGTTATTCAAACAGTGCTATTTGTGTTTATTTCCACAGACTGACTCTCAATTTAATATCCAGAATAGAGTGGGAAATGAAGAGGACAAGACGAATTTTTCTATCATGCAATGATGGATCCTGACTGACTTTTCCAGAAGATCCTATACATCAATTGGTGGAATAACCATGTAAATTCTACTAATCTTCTATGTAAGCAATAAAAGAGATAGTATGTTAGCTTAAAAAAAAAAAGTTAAATTATACAAAACAAAAAGTAGAAAACAATTAAAAAAAATCACTAGATCTCTACAGAGTACAGGTGAGTTGTTTTAATAAAAAACGACAACCACACGGCAAGAAGAATGCTACTACCTACTGGCTTCCACCGAGGTAGAGGCCCTGCACCCTTTTCATGCACCATCTCAGGAAAGCCCTGCAACATACCTGAGGGTGAGTATATTCCTTCTAAAGATGCTGCCCTAAGATCACAGAGATAATAAGTGACAGAGCCAGGTTCTGAACTCAGATCAGAGCTAACTATCTGGGGGTAGGACATCAATTTACTAATAAACTGATACTGAATAAACAAACAAACTAATAAACTGATATTCTTGTCTCCAATGTTTTGCTCAGAATTAGTACTCTGTTAAAGAGCAGGTATTTTTTTTTAAGATTACAGTTCTTTTCGGGTATAAAATTCTAAAATTCAGCATTTTTTTCAAAACAGAAATAGTTTTCTTCACAGAGTCCTGACAGGGAGTCCCTAAAATACACCACCTGAAAATCTGATGGAAAATGAACTCCTAAAAAATCTCAAACTCTTAACCACAGACCACAGAGAAGGAAGGTCTTATCCTTAAGAGTAAGACATCTATGTACTCTAAAGCATTAGAACTTCTTACTTTGCCCTGTAAATTGGTGGAAAAACATATGAATAACATGATGAAGGAGTTTGAAGAAAATGTAAATATAAGGGCTAGAGAAGAAAAGTTGTCCTGGAATTTTATAAAAATGCATGCCTCAAAAAGTATGTACTTTTTCCCTTTTAGGCTCTAGGTTTAAAAAAGGAAGGACAGGGTCTTCACCATCCATTTATACTTCCGCGTAGCCTGGTTTCCAAGAGCCCTACCTTAGAGTTCATACATCTTTTCCAGAAAGAGAAGACTGGAGAATACACCGCTTTATAAAAATTAATATTCTAAGATTTTTGCTAAAAGACACCAGGTAAGACATTCAATCCTTGTTTCTGCTCGTTAGTCCATGGTGTGTAGAAACACACACGATCCCAAATGGCTGAGAGGATTTCACCCCGAGGTTCTGCGCTAATGCAGACGCCACATGACCAAGGTTGATTTCCACGGCCTTGGGGCAGATGCTGTGACCTAACCCCGTGATGCAACTGTTCACCAGGCTTCATCAGTGGCCATGGACCAAGAAGCAGATACAGAAGAGGGAACAACTCAAAGCACCCCTCCTCTGAGCCTGCCACCGTACAGCCCGGTAAGCCCTGCCCCGGGGCCCAGGGACAGACCACACTGCACAGAGCCCGAGTCCTCTGTGAGAACGGGAGCTAAGATTTCGTTCTGTCTATCTTACCTGTTTTGAACCTCTGATTTCAACACAAGTCTTTCTCTTACACATATTTGATGATACTGTCTTTTCAATTAGCCAGTGTCAAGCCGCTATCACTATACAGCATGTTTTTAAATAGATCATCCTACTCAGCAGGCCACTCTGACTCTATGATGTAGCCTGGGACAGAAGCCAAAGACTGTTTAGCCTATTCTCAGCCAACCAACCATCAAAATATTGCCCACAGTTTCTTTTTCTCCCTATCATTTTCTTCCTCTTGGATGAAGGGATTTAAAATCCAGTGAGCTTGGAGCCTAAGGCCAAGACACCAAAGGGAGAGGTGTGAGGTGTTTTAGGAAGAGAGAAAAGACCACATGGATTATGGTATAGCACATTCTCTCTTTGTTAATCTTTATCTGGTATGTAACTACGTAATGCGCTCAGACTTATTTATCTGTCTGGAGAATGGAAAAGAGAGGTGCCCGCAGTAGAGGCTGGAGGGCTCTGATGTGATGAACAACCAGTATCTTTCACACCCAGGTGCCCAATGCACTAAATTGAAGGGAAATAAATCCTCTGGGAAAAACAAAAAGCAACTTTTAATCAATGTTGGAATAAGCTCAATGACTCTTCACCAGCCCCTTCACTGCTCTTTAGAGCTACCACTGACTCCCCGAAAACAGAGGAGGGTCTCATTCTCAACCTGAACCTTCGGGAAGAACATATTATTGTCCACAGATAACTAGGTTTGCTTCTGCTCTTAATTCCAATGACTTGGGTTTTAGATCATTATTTAGAGATTTGAAAGCACATCAATGTCTCTGGGGTGATGCAGGTCAATCGAAAGCTTCAAGCACAGAGTCCTGAACTTCGGAGCCCCCAGCGGCCATCCAGCTGTTAGTAACAGGAGCAGTAACTCCAGTAGCACTTCTGCGCTGGTGGAAGTAGAGGGAAAGGACAGAGACCAGAGTCTAACTAATGGGAAGGTGAGGGAGCTGGGACATGGGGAGGCGGGGGTCACACGCCTCAATCAGGAGTCCAGAGTGCTGCTGTCAGGCTCCCGGTCGTGTTAGTTCGGTTTTGCCAAAGCAGAAGCACAAAGCATCAGCCAGGAGCACTGCTAAGTGCTAAGAGCACAGTCAACCGCCCCCATGCTAACTCCGATCCGTTAAAACCTTTCTCCCAGCGTTGGTGGAGGAGCTTCGTCTGAAACCACATGAGAGGGAAGAGAATCTTCAAATAGGACCACCAGGGGGACGACCACCAGGCAGACAGGCTTATGATCGGGAAGCCACCTGGCGGTAGAGGCGAATTCCATGAACACTAGCGCCCTCCCCCACCCCCCACCCCCAGGCGTGCCCCACACCCCCAACGTTTTCGGGACTGAGAGCACACCAGAGGGGAGCCCCCTTACACGGGGAATTGGGTAACCTGTGGGGAGGGGGAAACACTACTTTGAAATAGATGACTCAACACTGGGGAGCAAGGCTTGATCTGGAAGACAAAGGGATAAGTCCCGTTAATACCAGGAGCCAGGCCACCGGTGACTAACTGGTTTGGCTAAGAGGATTGGAGGAATTAACAGACACTTACCGAATACGCCTCAGCTATTCGGGGCTTTAATATAAATATGATAAGAACGTAGTGACTGAATAAAATTAGAAATCTGTGTTGTGGGATGATAGATGATTAAACTGATAGCACTTGGATACTCTGCTGTTAGACCACTGAGTCACCTAGAAATCTGTACTTTCATGTAAAGAGAGAAGGTTCTTCCAACAGGCGTCCTGCACCTGGGGCTTGGAGACTACACCCTTCTGTCACACCCTGTATCCATTCAGGCTCCCAAATATTACTCACAGGAGACTTGTTGCTCAGGCATGTCGGGAAACGGCCCATTAATGTGACTCTGAGGTCTGAACATCACTTTGGAATGTCTTGGGATTCCTCCCAGCTGGGGGAGCAAGTAGCGGGTGGACCGCAGCCTGATTTCTAGCTGTGGTCCAGCCTGTGGTGCGGCGTGCAAAGCCCCAGCAGCTAATCTACATCCCTAAGCGCAGTGATGCTCTTTTCTGGTGGTGGTCTACAGTCTTCGTATTAAACACATTGCCCTTGTTTTCCCATCTAGCCTTTTCTTCATAATTCATTTTTATAATTGAAAAGACGAGGTCTTTGGGGCTACAACTCCAGAGAGATAAGTAAATATTCCTGCAGTGGAATCCCCAATTCCATATGCCAGAGATCTGACTGACATTCTCCAGCCACGCTCACATTCTCCTCCCACAGGCTGACTCAAAGATAGAGCGCAAAAGTCCGTGTACCAGGGGACGGCCCTCTGGGAAACCATGATGTTCTCCCTGCACCATGTTAGGCAGAGGCTCTAGGGGTCCTCCCCGTTCAAGGCAGGGATCCTTAGGTATTCAAAAGAACTCCTGATTGGGAAAGTAAGATGAAACAAAGTCCAAAAACAAATTTTCTCAGGTGCTCTTGAAGGGTAGCCTCAACTATATTTCCCTATCAAATTGTTTTTGTCTCAGAAATGCTGCCTTGTGCTTGGTAGGAGAGGAACTTTCCCCTGCTTCTAGTCCCCTGGGGACAAGAGACTAAGAGATGAAGGGCCCAGATTTATAAAACAGCCCTCAAGAAAGAATGTGGTATGGATTTTATTGAATGCATGTAAGTGTGTATGAAGAAATAAAGGCTTATCTTTTAGATATAGAGGGGAAGAATTTTAATACAAACACTGAAAACTTTCTGGAAAGAGGGAATCTAGAAATGATGCTTTAAGGAAAATCTCTTCCTTAAGAATCTGAGACAGGTTGGCATGTAAGTCAAGCAAAGAGCCTAGAGAGATCTTCTTTGTAGGATCGTTTTTGTAAAAGCTACCTGGGCTTACTAAGTAAGCCTCTTTGGTGGTATAATTTCCAACTGAGTTTTTAGAGAAATATTGTGACCTTTACCTCTCCATTAGATTCCATTAGAAATTCCTGGGTTCACACTCTGCTGGGGATTTTTGTCCTTTGAAGGATTCAGAAATGACAAACTCAGTAATGGGAAATTTGAAGAGGAATCCCACCATGATCCTGCAGTGCTGTAGGACTGTGGAAATGTTACCATAACTGACTCGGGAACAAGGGGTCTCAAAACAGGGATCATCCATTCCCTAATTATAACTGAGGCAGTAGACCAGGCCCTGGGATATTTTCATTAGCCCCCCCCAACGGCCTCTGTACGAAATGAGTAATTTGGGGCGTCTGGGTGGCTCAGTCCGTTGAGCATCTGCCTTCAGCTCAGATCATGATCCTGGGTCCTGGGATGGAGCCCAGCCTGCTTCTCCTTCTGCACCACCTTCCTCCACTCTCCTCAAGGTCTCTCTCCCACAAATAAATAAAATTAAAAAAAAAAGAAAAAAAAGAAATTAGCAAGTTTGTGTCTTAATTTCAGAACAACACCTCCACCTGACGCAAGTGCATCCCTGACTGAACCGCATGAGACGCTGGGACCCAGAGGTGAGGTCTTACCGTTGCTGTTCAGGGTTTTCATGATAACCTCCATCTGCGCAAATTCATAGTTATAGTCTGGTTCCGAGGAGGCTTCACTGGCTGCGTCCAGGTCGTGCTCTGGCGGGCCCGCCTCCCTTTCAAAGTCTTTCAGCCAATCTCGCCGTTTCCTCTTAGGTAAGTTAATCCTGTGGGGTTTTCCATCATTAGAAAAAACGGACTTGTGTTGTACTCCAATAACAGAAAAAACATTTTACGAAAATATGAGGGAACACAAAAATGTTACCTGAAGAAGTGATTGTTGCCCCACAGGATCCGGTCACCGTGCCACAGCTGGGTGGCACTGCAGACAAGGGTGCCATTGACACAGGACCTGAAGGAACAGCGGGGCACAGGTCAGCTCCACGAGAAAGAGCACACGACCCAGCCCCAGCAGCCAAAGACAGAAATGGGCAAGCTTCCCTTAACAGACGTATTCTACTAATTCCTAAAAAGGAATAGTAGAATTGAATTATATTAATATGTAGATCAATTTAATAATATGTTATTATTATTATGTATTAATAATAGAATTGTAACCAGTGTCAAAGCACATGATCTAAGCAATGATGACCCCCGATATCGCTCAAAGACAGACAACGAGGCACGATGTGCTCCTGATAGAGAAATATATGTAAGAATGCCTATGGAATGCTCTTGTCCAACTGTGGGCTGCACCTGATCAAGCTTTTTTTTTTTTTTTTAAAGATTTTATTTATTTGACAGAGAGAAACACAGCGAGAGAGGGAACACAAGCAGAGGGAGTGGTAGTGGGAGAAGCAGGCTTCCTGCTGAGCAAGGAGCCCGATGCGGGGCTCGATCCCAGGACCCTGGGATCATGACCTGAGCCGAAGGCAGACGCCTAACGACTGAGCCACCCAGGTGCCCCTGATCAAGCTTTTATATCTAAATACAATTTAGGAAATGCAGACGGTGGTGGAAGATGGTATGTGATGCCATGGCATGCAATGGGCAAAATGGTGACTGTGGGAAACCACCAGGTGTCCTCAACAAATAAATGCAAGGAAAAGGTGTGGGGGGAGGACTAGAGGGAGGAGGGACATGTAGGCTAAAAGAGACATAACAGCCAATGACAGTGGCTGAAACTTATTTGATCCTGATTTCAAGAAACAGCTGAAAAGGAACATTTAGGATACCCTTGGGGAAATCTGAACACCGGCTCAATATATGAAGATCAGTAAGGAATTCCTTGTAATTATTTTAGGTGTGATGGAACGGAAGCAATGTTCAAGAACACTTGTCCTTTAGAGATGCAAGTGAAGATATTTACGGATAAAGTTCTATCTGGAATTTGCTTTAAAATAATGCAGAGGGGCGGGAGGAGGAGACGTGGAGGGTGTATAAATAAAAACGAAACTGTGAAGAGTTCATTTCTGAAGCTGGATGATGGATGGATGGGGGTTCATTATACTCTTCTTTCTACTTCATACATTTGATGCTCCCCATTATAAAAACTGGGGAAAAACATAAATAGAGTAACCAGGTTTAAATCCCAAATAACTACCAAACAAACTGTAAAACCAAGACTAACAATCGGAGATGGGGGAACAACTCTGGGTCTCGCTTTCCTGCATGTACTACGCCGTAGATGGCAGGCACCGTCTCCAGGTTGGTGTTGGCTTACACATCCGCGATTCGTCTCGAGCAAATCCTGAAGCCCCAACTCTTCCCTGCCTTGCAGCTTTGCTACAGCTAATCGTCTACAAGGGGCTATGAATCCAGGGGCTGTGAATAACTCACTGTAACAGATCTCAGAGGATTTCCTGCCAACTGGAAGATCTCTTCAACAGATTCTTTAACATAGTTAAAACCTTGCCACTGTGACTTTTCTTAGGGGCAGAGGAAAATTCCTCTGGAACTTTTAGCGCCAGTAACTGTAGTCTTCTTATAAATGTTTCCCTCATGTAATAAAAGAGATTTGGGTAGGATTAAAACCATCAGGAAGGGGCACCTGGGTGGCTCAGTCGTTAAGCGTCTGCCTTCGGCCCAGGTCATGATCCCAGGGTCCTGGGATCGAGCCCCACATCGGGCTTCCTGCTCAGCGGGGAGCCTGCTTCTCCCTCTACCATTCCCTCTGCTTGTGTTCCCTCTCTCGCTGTGTTCTCGCTGTCAAATAAATAAAATCTTAAAAAAAAAAAAAAACCATCAGGAAGGGGCACCTGGGTGGCTCAGTCGTTAAGCATCTGCCTTCGGCCCAGGTCGTGATCCCAGGGCCCTGGGATGGAGCCCCGCATCAGACTCCCTGCTCGGCAGGAAGCCTGCTTCTCCCGCTATTATTCCCTCGCTTGTGTTCCCTCTCTCGCTGTGTTTCTCTCTGTCAAATAAAATCTTTACAAAACAAAACCAAACCATCAGGAAGATAATTACCTAATTAAAGTTTAATTTGCTAAAGAATTGTCAGGTGACATTTGACGGAGAAAAATAAGATTAGTCGTCTGAGTTTTAGTTTTTCAATAAGGTACTTCTCTCATAGACTCTATTATCTGGGTCCTAATCTTTACAGGAGTCTCCAGCTCAGAGTTATGGAGTAAGGAGAGCTCATGCATGAAAATAAACCCTCCTTGGTGGTAATATTTCAAGTTTAGGGACTAAGTTTTTATGACAGGAATACCCTGGCAATACCATCTCAAACGGTTTTTATCTGTCATACATAAACATGATAAAACTTTGGTGTCTATCTTTTACACTAACATGCTCCCGTTATTCTTGCCGATGAAAACTACTCTCAACGCTAACTCAGGCTTCAGAGGTCTGTGTCCATCCATTTGGAATTATGGACTAATTTATTCATCTGCAAAATGTGGAAAATGAGATCAGAATATACATGTGTATCTATACAAATATACGTATTTTTGCCAAAAGGATGATGAAAAGTTGTTTTTTGGGGGAAAATTTTTTAACACTTACCTCTTCTACCTAAAAAACAAACATTCCTTAGTCAGTTTTCAAGAAAAATATCTGTCCAGTTTATGAAGGTATCTAGATATGTAGTAGATAGATGGGTGTCTAGACATATCTAATATATCTATAATCTAATATCTAGGAATAGCAGTATGAGGAAGAGAAATGTGACACTCAATGTCTTTTATTGTTTTAAACTCTGAGTTATAATTTAAAAATTCAGTTCGTTTTCATTAGCTGTATTTTGATACCCAAGAGCACCACCTCCCTAGTGGCTACTGAAATGGTCTTAGCAGATATAGAACCTTCCCATTGTCTCAGAAAGTTCTACTGGCCAGTCTTATTCTAGAACAAAACTAAAAACAGTTCCAGAACAAATGAAAAAGGATTATAATAACCTTTGCCTTTTTATTTATTGCTAACTTTTGTGGTCCTCTGTATCTCTAAGGGTCCCTTCTAGCGGTGGTGTGCGCGCGTGCATACACACGTGCGCACACCCAAACTTCAGAACACACATAAAAACATCATTTTGCCATTTATAGTATGCTCTTATTACAATAATATAAAGAAAAAGTTAGGGAAATTGCCTGCTTTGGTAATGTACCCAAGCCAAGAAATTAGCATAGAAAATAATTTCTAAGTGGACATATGCCTGGGGTACTTGTCGAGAAGCCAATACAAAATGTGTTTGCCACGATTTATGTCCCCTCACCCAGGCCACGAGACTCCTACAGAGAACCTGCTGCTGTAGGTGAGCCCACCTGTGAAATCACACGCTGCTTTAGGAAGCAAAGTTATCAGCAGATACGACCAACAGGCAGGCTGAAGCCCCAACAACTTCAGAGACAGAATGTTCAAACAAAGACCATAAAATAAGTAAAAATCTAATTCTTAAAGGCACACAGTGGAGTACAAACAAGACTCTACCGATACAGACCAGGCCTGTTGAAAAAAGGTTTCCATTTCTAAAGTTCTATAAATGGAGAAGAGACACTGAAATTAAACACTCAACACAATCGTTAAGCAGCAGGGAAGACGTGACTAGAGAGAGAACGTGTGGACTTGAAGACAGACCTGAAGGCGCAGTGACTCCCCCTTAACCCCATGTCCCTCCCTCGCTCTGTCTCCAATCCAGTGTCCATCTTTACAACCGCAACTCTCAGGCCGCTCCCTCAGCCCCCAATCTCTCCTCCTTGCATTTGTTCCTTCTACACCCACAACTACTTGGTTCCTAAACGTCCCAAGGCTGCTAGATCCAACAGAAGCTTGTTAACCTCTATTCTGACCTCTTCTTCCTTACACCGTTCTCCTCCCTTGGCTTACTTACATCGTGTATCTTCGCCTCTCTGACTCCCTTGTCTCCAGGCTCCTCAGACCACCCCTAAAACACTGGTTTATTGCTTCCACTACACACTCTGGATCCCCTCTGAACACAGACGACACCACTAATGGCCGATTCCGACATCTGGAAATCCAATGTCCAACTGGATCCATCCACACGGATGTCCCAAGGACACCCCAAATTCACAGGATTTCAACCCGAATCCGTTACCACTCATTCTCCACCATCTGTCCTTCCTCTTGCATTCCTTATTTCGGCTTATTATTGCATTCCTTATTAGGATCTCCACTGTTTATGTGGTCTCCCAAGTGGTTACAGAACCCTATAACCACTGCTGATTTCACCTTCTCATTTACTGACTCCCCATCCTGACCCCAAGCACATCACTAAACCTGGCTGACTCTCAGATCATTCTCAAATACATTTTGCTCTTCACTTCTTCTGCCACTTGCTGTGTTCCCATGACAATATCATAATACCCTCCAGAGCTCCCTACCTCCAGTCCTGCAACCCCACACATTTCCATAGTGATCAGATCTGTAGGAAGAAGCACTTATCATCCTACATAATCACTGTTGCTTCTATACATTCTCCTCTGCCAGGCTCTGAGTCCCTACATTTGGTCACTGCCAGCACAGATTACCTGTAGCAACGAATCCTGAATGAATATACCTCTGCCCCGGGGTAGGAAAGGAGGAGGCTGGGTGAGGGAGGGCAAAGAGCAGGAACAAAAATGTGGCACTGGAATTGGATATGAGGAAATTTGCTGATTAAAGGTATTTTTAGATATGGTGTTAAAAGAGTATGATCCAATCGTATTATACACTTTATACATATGAAATTTTTGTCAATTAAAAACCAAAGTATTAAAAAAATCCAGGGGCACCTGGGTGGCTCAGTGGGTTAAAGCCTCTGCCTTTGGCTCAAGTCATGATCTCAGGGTCATGCGGGATCGAGCCCCGCATCGGGCTCTCTGCTCAGCAGGAAGCCTGCTTCTCTCTCTCCCTCTGCCTGCCTCTCTGCCTACCTGTGGTCTTTCTCTCTCTGTCTCCCTGTCAAATAAATAAGTAAAATCTTTTAAAAAAAAATAAAATAAATAAAATTAAATAAAACATTTAAAAATCCAGAGTTTCTAATATAGGGGAATATAGCATAGGGCAGAAGGTTACTTGAAATTGGAATAAGTAAAAATTAAGGAACAGCATCATTTCACCATTAGATATCTTAACAATTGTATCGCTGTAACACAAGACCTACAAACTTTCATGAAGTTATCACTGTTAGTCTCAGTTTGTCATCACTTAGAAATTGATACGGCCAATATTAATAGAATTACTTTGAAACAACTGTAAGGTTTTCCTCATAAAAATGAGTATTCTGAACAAGACGGGGCCAAGGAGGGAGACAAACCATAAGAGACTCTTAATCTCAGGAAACAAACTGCAGGGTGGCTGGGGGGTAGGAGGTAGGGATAGGGGGGCTGGGTGATGGACACTGGGGAGGGTATGTGCTGTGGGAAGTGCTGTGTACTGTGTAAGACTGATGAGTCACGGACATGTACCCCTGAAACAAATAATATGTGTTAATTTAAAAAATGAGTATTCCGGTCACAATGTTTGTGTGTTAATGATTACTGTGATAGGACTTCATATAAACTTTATACTTGACTGTGAAGTACTCCAAGACTGTATTTAATAGAAATCCAAAAGTAAATATACTATCTTGTCAATTCTCAAATTTGTATATATTATAGGCTGGTTTAGGAATTTTTCATACAATGGAGGTTTGTGATTAACTGCTTTACATACAATGTTTTACCCTGAGTAACAATGAACTTTATGCAGTATTTGTATGTGTCAGGCACTGAGCCAAGTGATTTCTGTCTTGCCTGCGTTTAGCCTCGTGTTTGTTTCACGCGAGGAAACTGAAGTTTAGACGGAAGTGTCTTACCTAAGGGAACCCGGCCCGTCCAGGCAGAATGAGCCACCCCAAAGCCAGTGCTCCAAATGTTGCTGAACAGCCCCCTACAATAGGAAAGACCACCCCCAAGAACCCAGTGACATCTTAACTTTGATATCACTGAGCCAACAGACAAAAAGGGGCAGTCTGTTCCTTCGGAAAATCAGGCTCAAGATTCATGAGGTAGACGTTTACTTCTCTTACCTTGCATTTTCTTTCGGAGTAAGAGTAACATCGCCATCAGACGCAATGTCTATCTCACAGTGCTCCGGCTGAATTCCTATCCCAAACAACTGGATGTCCTGTGACGTATCTGCACCCACCCTCGTGTGGTCCTAGGGACAGAGTGTGGAAGAAAGAGAAAAAAACCTACTCTTACAAGTAACTCGACAAATTTATCTCCATCAATCTGAGTAACCCAATGGCATCTGCATGACAATATTAAATGAATCAGACGGGAGATGCAAGATATCTGGAGCATCAGAGGTCAACAGCTTACCTTAAGACACTGCATTTTAAAAATAATTAAACACTATGAAGAAAACACCACCAACCAACAGTAATTAGATATGGTTTTACAATATAGAGGAAATCAGACTTGACAGGAGACCATCTTGAGTTCCCACGTTAACTTGACAGCTTACCATTTATGTGCCCATGGGCGAGCCACTTCACAGTCTGAGCCTGCCTGCCTCCCTCCCCCCCTATTTTTCTCCGCAAAACCAGGACAATATCATCAATTTTAACTACTTCATAGGATTCTTTCAAGGATCATCTGAGTTGACAGTGAAAATGTTCTGAAAACAGCAATATGAATTCAAGAACCACTAATAGTAGTTTCATGGAAGATCATATTTTTAAACATATAACTTTTAAAATGATATAAGTGGGGTGCCTGGGTGGCTCAGTCAGTTAAGCGTCTGTGTTCGGCTCAGGCCATGATCTTAGGGTCCTGGGATCGAGCCCCGTGTTAGGCTCCCTAATCAGTAGGGAGTCTGCTTCTCCCTCTCTCTCTGCTCCTCCCCCTGCTCATGCTCTCTAATAAATAAAACTTTAAAAAAATAAAAATAAAATGATAAAAGTAGTTGAGTTCTGAATACCAGTATTACAGAGCACTGTACCCTGTGGGTTATAGAATGCACAGATGAGCATGATTTCAAGTACCTCAAAGCCCAGACATGTGAGGACTGTCACTCCCACGATGTGGCCCACAGCCCATCCCTTTGTATTTTCTATTGCTCTAAAAATCATTGAATCACCACAACAGTAACATTTCCCTATTCAACAGAAAGCCTTGGTCTTTCAAAATTAGGATTTTGGACACAATTCCTTATGCCTCAATCATGTCCCAAATGAACAGATCTTAATCCCATTAGTGGACTCTCAATAAGTCAGGGGCTATTTGCACCAGATTTATGTTTCTGGAAAAAAGAAGAAGAAAAAGGGTAATGGAAAACTGAGGCTCCTCTCTTCAATTCTAGCTTATTTTCCACTGTATTTTTATATTCACTCAAGGCAGATCAGAATCCTTAAGCAGGCACCCATCTATATTCTGGCAAGTGGATAGTACCTCTGCATTTAGAGGTTTAGTTATGTGGACAGTTAGATAAGCTGCCTTCAAGTTCCCGGGTCTCCAACCCTTGAGAGTTATTTAAATACTGCTCCATATATTTCTATACCACCAGAACCCAGGAATTGTGTGTGTGTGTGTGTGTGTCTTCATACTAAAATGCCCTCTGTCTTTTGGGGTGCCCCATATCAGTGTCTATCAGGTGCCTGACTTCAGACAGATGACTTATTTCTCACTTAACAAAAACAAGCCAGCAGTTCCAAAAGTGTGGTCTGACAGAGAAAGGTAAGTATCATGATTCTGCTTTATGTGGAGCCTTAAAAAGACAAAAAGTAAACAAAGAAAAAGCAGAAACAGACCCGTAAATACAGAGAACACGCGGATGGTTGCCAGAGGGGCGGTTTCACCCTCAGTGGTAACTGGACGGCACTATTCACCCTCTTCCTTCAAATGCGCGCTAAGCTGGATATAAACAGCAAGATCATGGGTACAGGCAGCCAGATTTCAATAGGAGTTGTCCATGAATGAATCAGGATTGTGACTGTCTATGTATGTGCTCTCTTACCTTTAAATAATAAACTAGAAGTTCGTTGAGAGCAGGGTCTGCGTTCAGGTTGACTAAGTAGCACTTGTCATCCCCGACCTTGATACCCGATGTCTCCAGGGAAATCCCCATACTCTCGAGCTGTCGCTGTCTCTCCTGGGCACAAAAACAGACAAAAACAGGGAACTCTATTTGTTGCTCTGGCCACAAGAGGTATCCAGGAAAGGTTCAGTCACTATTTCTGGGGACAATGCCCAAGAAATGACACATTACAACCAAGTTTACGGAACATGTTAAGTGCGTGACATCTTGAGTCCGTGTTATCAGGGTGCTACAGGTGAGCTAGACGCCACTGTCCCTTAAGGGGTTTACAGTCTAGGAGAGGGGATAAGACCACATACCTGAATCAGGAGAAGAATGATGGAGGGGAACACTGGAGAAGAACAATGTACTACAGGGCTTCCAAGGAGGGAGACAGGGATGGGTTCAGAGACCAGGAGAGGCTTCAGGAAAAGGATATACTTGAGATGTTTCTTGCAGTATAAGAAGAATCTTAAAGGAAGAAATGGGGCCGTAGTAGGTAGGAGGAGGATATTCTAACGGAAGGCATAGGAAGGCACAGTACAGATTCTGGGCATACTGCATGATTCCAGGTGATAAGAATCCTAGTCAATGTGGGAACGTCATGGAAGAGATGAGGCTGGAAAAGCAGGTTGGTTTCTTACTGCAGAGGGCCTTGAATTCATTCATTCATTCAATCATTCATTCATGCACGCACGCACGCCTGCATTCGATATTTAAGTCTCAGGTACTGATCTAGGGCTAGAAATACAGTAGCAAACAAAGTCTCTTCGTTTGTGGAAACTTATATTCTAGTGGAAAGAAGGAGACCATGAAAAAACAGACACGTAAAATAGAGAATTTCCAATGGTGATAAGTGCTGTGAAGAAGCACAAAACAATGTACAAGACATAGGGAGTTAGGGATGTGTGGGGGGGGGGGCAGGGGGGTGAGTGTGCATGTCTGCGTGTGTGTGAATAATACCCATGAGAAGGCTCAACTAGGTCCCGGTTACTGCTTTCAAGCTCGCTCACTGGGGCGGTCCAGTATCTCCAAGTGGTCAGGGAGATTAAAATAGTCACGAAATGCATCGTGTAGATTCATAAAATGTACACACTCACACATAAGTGCAGCATTAGTCCTTGTCTTACGTTGGATCTCAAGTAAAGTTCATGTAGCATTTTCTCACAAGCCCTAAGAATCAAATGCAATGAAAAAAACCATGATGTGCTGTAAGTTATAAACTCTCTGCCAGTCAGTGAGGTCGAATGCTTTGCCAGGTGATCCCAAATCACAAAACAGAAAAGCAGGACGAAGTGTTTCCTGTAGGGCACGCCTGCTCCAACTCAGTGGTCTCGGCACTTGTAGCAAACGCGTGGACCCCAGTGGGAGTGGAGGAAAGATGATGAAGTCAGCCTCTAACCCTGATCTTTGTGGTCTCGTTTAGCAGAAAGAGGTACTTAAGTGACTTTTTGAGGAAGGGGAGTCGCTACATAGAAAAGACAGCAAATGAGAAAGAATCACAAGATTTCAGGCCTGAATTATCAAGCTACCTGGGCGATTTCTTCTGTTTTCCTCAGCTTCTCTTCCCAAGTCACCGTTAGCTCTTTGATCAGCTTTTCAGACTCCTCGAGCTTCTCTTTCAGTTCAGGGGCCTTCATAGCCTTGAAAAGGAAACCAGAGATAGCTGATTTTCTAATTTCTCCCACAATTATTTATTAAACAATCCCTTACTGTTCTTCATAAGTGACTATCAACAGTCTGCTGGAAGCAATGAAGTCATAAACCACCAGGGTGGGCTTTAGATCTTTATTAATCAAAAGAAATGTACGAATAAATAACTGCTACTCTTTAAAGGAGATAATGAACAGCAGCGCCCTGAATTGATTACAGAGTAATTTTATCCATCATACTTGAATTTCACATTAAAAGACCTCTTCTTTCTTTTTTCTTTTTAAGTAGGCTCCACGCCCAACATGAGGCTTGAACTCACAACCCTGAGATTAAAAATCGCCTGATCTACCAACTGAGCCAGCCAGGCGCCCTTCACATTCAAAGACCTAAAAGACGCTAAAGTTCGTCGACAAAATAGAAACATAGGAAAAAAAAAAAAGTAACTTAAGCAGATTTCTTACTCAGACAGAGATCAACACACCTCACCAATAAACACATCCCAGGGATAACGTACCAGGAAAGGTGAAGAATTCTTCTCATTCATTTTAAAATTTGCCTCTGAATCATTTAAAATTATTTTTCTTTTTTTTTTTTAATTATTTTTCTTATTGGTGGAAATAAACTTTGTGTATTCATCACTCCCTTGGAAACAGGACAACTGAGCAAAAGGGCAGCAATTTCCCTCTGAGTTATAGCTCAGTGAGGATAACTAAGGGGTCTACATATAGATATATACATGCAGCTCAAACACTTCAGGAGCCTTTACTTGGCAAAAACATGCTTTGACAGCCTATAGCCACAGAGGCCTCTACAAAGAATAAGCCCACGAAAGAAAGATAGCAGACTCGGACAAGAAACCAAGTGGTGATGACGATATGGTCACTGAGGTTTCAGAGTCTCAAGGTGGTAACAAGGCTGAGAGTGACATTCAGTGCTGGGGACAAGGAGCCACCCAGGAAAACTCTACCTTGGTGAACCTTCTGTGGCCCCTCTTCTGTTCCCTTTGGCCAGGCAGAGTTCTAGCCATCTGGCCTAGACTACGTGGTCATGGTGGAAAAGCAGATTCAGAGACAAGAGGAAAGAAGTAGCTTATTCACTTCTACACAAATTTCAGAACTGCTACACTTTCCTCCTAGGATCATGACTCTCTTCAAAGTTTATCAGTATTTTGATTTTTCAGGTGTTTCGCTACCCTCCTTGGCACCAATAAAAAATGATGCTCAACGCACTGACTGATTATAATCATGATACTAACATAAACTAGGAACATTTATTGAGCACTCACAATGTTGCCAGGCATTACGCTAAATGCCTTCCAGTATCAATGTTGCCTTAGGGGTTAGGGATGAAAATAATCAATAAAACAAGGCTTCCTACACTTCAGAAGCCCATAGCTGTTAGAAGAGACTTATAAACACACGATCACAGTAAAACTCCACTATCACCAAAGAACAGACCGTTCAGAACCTTGGCTTCGACTCCTTTCTGCCTGTTTATCTCAATCTCTTATTGATTACTTTTTTGACTATGTACACTGATAGACAGCCTGATACAGAAGTGCTCAAAAAATAGTATCTATTAGCCTTTTCCCCCCACAACTTAATCCTCTCCTGACTGAAGAGGAGTCAGAAGCGGGTGGTATGAAGGAATGTGACTTCAGCAGCCCTCGGTACACCCCCAAGTGAGGCATGGGCCAGCATGTGACTTAAGCCCAGGCACTTGGCCTTCATGTCAGTTCTATTACCTATTTCAAATGAGACAGCATCTCACCCAGTAGCTTGCTATAAGCAATAGTTACTTAGAAGAGGGTGTGTTTATTCAAGCTGGGTAAAGCCAAGGAAAGATGGTAACCATGAGAAATGACCAATTTTGTTTCCTGCCAGGAGCTGATATGTTAAAAAAAAAAAAAAAAAAAAGGAAATTTCTGAATTGTTCCTAACATTTATCTGTCTTCCTTGACTTGAGGAAGAGATGATATATAACCAACTAATCTGAAAATTACAAGGCCTTATGGGCACATAGTTTACACTGTTAATAAAAACAACACATCTGGGGCTCCTGGGTAGCTCAGTTGGTTAAGCTCAGTAAGGTTAAGCATCTGACTCCTGATTTCAGCTCAGGGCATGATCTCAGGGTCCTAGGATCGAGCCCCACGTCAAGGTCTGTGCTCAGCAGGGAGCCTGCTGAAGATTCTCTCTCTCCCTCTGCCCCTACTCTCACTCTCTCTCTAAAATGAATAAACAAATCCTTAAAAAATAAAAAAGTAAAAGTAAAAACAACATATTTGGTCCTTCAGGTTTCACATTGGACAAGATCTGCAGCCAAGCGCCAACTGATTGACTGAAGCAAACAATGAATCAGTATCAACCACCGACTCTTAACTCATCCGCTTCCTCAGCTGCAGGCTGATTTCCTGGGACAGAAGCCTGGTATCACTCACGCAGTCTGCACCACGCTTAGCATGGAGAACATGCCAATCAAAACAGAAATGCTGAATGGCATGGAGATGACCGAAAACCTCAGGCAAGAACACCCTTCCCAACTCCGAGACCACCAGCCAGGGACCCTCAGAAACAGGGAGCCCCGGGCTGATCTCACCTCAGCCTGCGAGAGCTGCTCCTTCAGTTTCTCTACTTCCTCGCGCAGCTCCCGGATGACTTTGGCGTTGGGGTCCTCATTCACGATGGCATGGTTAACGATCCTTTTGGCTCGATCTGCATATCGTAAGGTGGAGAGGGTCTCTTCGTAGTTGTCTGCTGCTGGGCTAATGGTGGCTATCATAGAGGTCTGGCTGTTGCCTCCCAAATTGTCCTGCAAAATATTTCCAGTAGCATCTTAGGAAACAAGCCCCACTCTGTACACAAGGCCTAGGATGAAAGCTGAAACTATGCATGAGTGACATTCTCTGCGAAGAAAGAAATGTGTCGTGGAAATGGGTTTGTATTTCACCAATAATTTTATGCTGGGATGTGGTTTCTCTATAGTTACAACGACAATGCCTGTCAAGCAGCACTACCATGGGGTAAGAAGGGCAGCAGAAGCGCGTTTTCACTCTACATTCCCGGGAAGGAGAACAGCATTGTAGGGGGTGGTTGTGTCTTTGGCTAGCTCTGCACACACCTTTCCGCTGCCAGCTCTGAAACTGGCAAGTTTTCATTGGAAAGGAACGTTTGAACAATGAATTACCTTAAGAAGCCAAGTGAGGACTGAATCTCGATAAGGCACAAATTTGTTTTTACCCTTGCCAGCTGCCTGGTCAGCCAGCGATGATATAACCAACCCCAAGGTGGTAAGAGATCTGCCGAAAGAAAAAAAAAATTAAATTAGCTTTATAGAATATTTATATTGTTTCCATAAAATAATAATCATTCCAGGGAACAAGTATAAAATATGTAGAACAACAAGCCCCTTGAGTTGATACAATCAAGTGTATGTTCATTGTCAAGAAGCTGAGAAAAAGAAAAACAAGTAACTCCATTCATTTAAAATCCCTGTACACAAGACCTATGACACAGACATTCCAGTACCTGGAAACACACGTTTAAAAGATCACTCCAGAGACTTCTAATTGACTCCAAATACTACATTGAAAGTCTGAACCATTTACTCTTTGGGGCTAATCTGGACAATCTGGGCCTCTCATTTTGTGGCCCATCATAACCACATAACTTGAAGAGAACTTTTCCCTGCAAGTTACAAAGTATATTCTGTCCATCTGTTAAGAGTGGCAAGCTTATTTCACAACTCAGTGTGGAGTTTGTAGAGCTGTACAGAACAAAGACCCACCCAGGCAGATGACTGCATAAGGCTACTCTTTCAACACCTGCTACACAAAGCAGCACTGGGATCCCCCGAGAGCTGCTTAGAAACACAGACTCTTGGAAGCCTCCCCAGGCCTATGGAGTCAGAAGTGGTTAAAGGTATTTCCAGGTGATTCATAGGCACATTAAATTTTAAGAAGCTCTGGTTGAACAATGCCCAAAGTGACACATGGATTTAGCTGCCGAGGCCCATGATTCTCAAAACGTGGTGCTGAGACCCACAGCACCAGCAAGACTCGGGACCTTGTTACAAATGCACATCCTCAGGCCCCACAACATCCCAGATCTACTGACTCAGACGCTTGCAGTGGGACCTGCAGTGGCTCAGTGGTTTAGCCAGCCCGCCAGATGATTCTGGCTGAACCACTGGTCTAAGCTCATGAGTGCTCCCTGGTAGTTAATACATGTTCTCTGCGCCAGAGAAAAGAGCACCATAGAAACAACAGATTTGTGAAACTGAGGGATGAAGGACATCCTCCTGTGTCACAGTTAAGTACCAAGTGCACTTTTAAAAGGAAACGAGAGTTTAGCAGGGAAGACTAGATAGCTTTCTTTCTAATGTTAACAATAGACTTCCATGAAATGAGTTGAAAGAAAGCATGTTTCTCACAAAACATAATCTCTCAAAGGCAAGTCATTTGAAAAGTCACTGAAATACAAAGGCAAACTCAAGAGGTAGAAAATGAGCCAGAATTTTAATGACAATCATTCCTGCAAAGTGACATAAATATGTACAATACAACTGACAGATTCACAAGTTAAATCCACCCAAAAGAAATGAAAACATCTGCCCACACGAAACCTTGTACATGAATTTTCAGAGCAGCATCAGTCACAACAGCCAGAATGTAGAAACCACCCAGTGCCTGTCCATCAAATGACGAAGGGATGAATAAAACGTGGTATGTCCTCACAACGGAATATTATTCAGTCATAGAGAGGATTCTGATATAACCTACAACATGAATAAATTGTGAAAAATTCTGGTAAGTGAAAGAAGCCAAACACCAAAGGCCAATGTCCTGGGTTGAAGAGTGTCTACCCAAAATCCATGTTCACCAGAACCTCAGATGTATTCTTATTTGAAAACAGGGTCCCTGCAGATGTAACTAATTAAGATGAGATCCTACTGGTGGGAGGAGGGCTGTACTCTAATGACTGGTGCCTTTTAAGAAGACCACGTGAAGACACCCAGGGAATAGGGAGGGGCCGAGAGGCAGAGATGGGAGCAAGGCATCTACAAACCAAGGAAGGTCAAGGAGCTTCAGCGAACAGAAGGTAGAAGAAAGGCATGAAACAGACATTCCCGTTGAGCTCCAAGAAGGAACAAATCTGGCCAATCCCTTCATTTTGGATTTCTGGCTTCCAGTACTGTAAGAAAACAAATTTCTATTTGTTGTAAGCCACCCAGTTTGTGGTACTCTGTTCTAACACTGGGAAACTAATACAGTCACATATTGATTCCATTTATACGAAATACCCAGAAGAGGTGAAATCTATAGAGATGAAGGTAGTGCTTATCCAGGGCTGGAGGTGTATCCATATGACTTGGATACAAGGTTACTTTGGGGATGATGAACATGTTTGCAAATTAGATTGTGATAATGGTTATACACTCTGAACATAATAAAGGGGCTAAATTGTACATTTTAAAGTGGTGAAGTATGTAGATATGAACTATTTCTCAATATAGTTGTTTAAAAAAAATTCAAGTTCAGTCACTCCATCAGTCCTCCTAAGGTAACAAATTTAAGAAAGAAAATGGCAAAAATATATTATTCAGACTACAACAAAATGAAAAGTTTCTGCACAAAGAAGGAAACAGTCAACAAAACTAAAAGGCAACCTACTGAATATAAGAAGATAGTTGCAAATGACATCCAAAAAGGAACCAAAACAACACCCAAAGACAAATAATCCAATTAAAAATGGGCAGAAGACATGAAAAGACAATTCTCTGAAGACATACAGATGGCCAAGAGACACAAGAAAAGATGCTCAGCCTCAGTCATCTTCAAGGAAATGCAAATCAAAACTACAATGAGGTATCATCTCACACCTGTCAGAATGGCTAAAAATCAAGAAACAAGCATTGGTGAGGATGTGGAGAAAAAAGAAGCCTCTTGCACAGCTGGTGGGAATGCAAGCTGGTGCAACCACTGTGGAAAACAGTAGGGAGGTTCCTCAAAAAATTAAAAATAGATCCTAGTATCCAGTAATTACAGTAATGGATATTTATCCCCAAAATCCACATGCACCCCATGTTTATCGCAGTATTATTTATAATAGCCAAATTACAGAAGCAGCCCAAGTGTCCACCAACAGATAAATGGATAAAAAGAATATATACACAATGGAATATTAACCAGCTGTAAAAAATAATGAAGTCCTGGCACTTCCAAAATATCGTGGGTAGAACTAGAGGGCATAATGCTAAGCAAAATAACTCAGTCCAAGAAAGATGAATACCATATGATTTCACTCATATGTAAAACTTAAGAAACAAAACATGCAAAGGGAGTAAAAAAAGAGACAGACAAACCAATAAGCAAACTCTTAACTCTAGAGAACAAATTGAAGGTGACCAGAGGGGAGGGGGGTGGTACGATGGGAACTAAAGAGTACACTTATGATGAAATAAAATTGTATTTAAAAAGAAAGAAAATGGCATATGATACATATGAAATAGAAGAAAACAAAAATTCAATGTAAGGCAAACCACATTTCTCCTTTAATATAGAATATAGGGCATCGTTCACATTTTGCAACTGTTGAAATAAAATTTTCAGTTGAAAAGAATTCTTCAAACTCTATCAGTTTTTAATACTTAAACACAGCAGAAATTACATTAATTGATACAGACTATACAGAGCTCCGTGACTCCCAGGTCAATATTAGCAATACTCAAGGGAACGGTGCCCTTGACGTGCAAACCCATTCTGCGCTGGTCATGTACTTTTCATCATTGAGGAGACAAAATGTGACTTTGTCCAGTGGGAACTCCTAATTTGATAGTGTGACGAGTAAAAAGGGAAAGTTTCTGACATTCCTAAGCACAAAAAATCCAACAAGCACTTTGAGAGAAAAAGGGAAAGGACCGCATGGCGTCATCGCTGCCCACGGCACCACGTGCGCGCTGCGTCAGGACACCCGTCAGCACGTACAGCACGTGAGCCGGGCGGGGCAGATATGACCACGTGGCTCTGGGCGGGGCTGGCACAGGCACGTGACTCCATTTCCTGTGTACTGCCCTCTGCAACTTAACCAGTTAGGGAAGCTTATCGCTAGTAGAAGCCTTTTACCTGATAGATTGCACGCATTCAAAACAAGGCCTCTGTCTCAACCTGCTGTC
The DNA here is from genome assembly GCA_028646535.1 of Procyon lotor. Taxonomy (NCBI): domain Eukaryota; kingdom Metazoa; phylum Chordata; class Mammalia; order Carnivora; family Procyonidae; genus Procyon; species Procyon lotor. The sequence continues at coordinate 117,401,446 of CM053608.1, read as the reverse complement.
CCCTTGGAACAAAAAGAATAAAACTGCACGGTGGGGGTGGGGGGGTAGGGAAGCCACCCCTCCCTGCTACCTTCCACCCACGAGCAATGATACAGGGACTTGTGGAATCTCAAAAACTGTGTGTGAAAACTGAACAGTGGGTTTATGTATTTTTTTTTAAAGATTTTATCTATTTATTTGACAGAGAGGGAGAGATCACAAGTAGGCAGAGAGGCAGGCCGAGAGAAAAGGGGAAGCAGGCTCCCCGCTGAGCAGAGAGCCTGATGCAGGGCTCGATCCCAGGACCCTGAGATCACGACCCGAGCCGAGGGCAGAGACCTTAACCCATTGAGCCACCCAGGCGCCCCGGGTTTATGTATTTTAACGGTAACTTTGTTCCTAGGGAGTTTATTAAGAATATAACAAAATCACAAATTATGGATCCTGCTAGTGCTGTCTTCTCATGCTGGAGGCAAATAGGCAGCTCACAGGTTTCCAGGACAGGGCAGGTATGTGTGCCTATTTGAGGGGCTGAAAAAATTGTTCCAGGAACCTTTCTAATTCAACCAAGGTACAGCTCCTTCCCTGAATCTAAGGGAGGTGGACAGTAAGGAAGCTCCTAACCTTTGGGTAATTTCTTGGGCTGGGGCAGTGGGCACAGAATAAATGGGGAGAGGCTGAGTGGAGAGGACAGAAGGATTAGGCTAAGGGATAACGTTTATGAACAGATAGCCAGCCATGTTTTAACATAGAAATTCTTAAAATCTACCTATCTACTATAACAATGGAGAACTTAACATCAAGAAGAAAGTACATAAAACTAGGAGGACCAAAAACAAAATAAAAGCAGCTCCAATGAGCACAATCAATGAGAAAAATGTGGTCATAACTGTTTTGTTTTGTGGTTTTTTTCCTTTTCTGGACCTTCCTCCAACCTCCACAGTTTCCCTTGAAACTCCAAGCACCAGATTCCTTCCCTTAGGAGTGGATATGATGCGATGTGACTTATCTATACTCTCCAGGATGGAGATATATATTTTTTTACCTATTATTTTAAATATATTATTTCACCTATTTTTCTAATGATCTTTGTCTAAGGTCATAAGTGCAGTAGTTACTAAACTTAGCTAGATATACCGGCATATGTATTTCTCTATCTCTTTCTACTTAAGGTTTTGATTGTTCCAAGAGCAGAGACCAGTCTGCATCATACCTTTATTACTGTGCCTCGCTTACAGAAATCAGTATCTCTGCTGAGTAAAACTGAGTCTAGAATACACTGAGGAACAGAACATGGATCTCTTTCTAAAAAGGACTGATTCAATGCTGGCTTTGGTACTCCCTTTGGATGTTTGAGAGGAAAAGGGGAATGGTATCCCTTCTGCCTCTCTTACTTGCCAACAGAACCCTGATTTTGCTGGCAAGCTTATGCTGGGCTAAAAACTCCACTTTTCAGAGTCCTCTGCAGCTCTGCGAAGCTATGAAACACAGCTCTGGCCAATGAGATGCAGGGTGACATTACTGGGTGGGGCTTCCAAGAAAGCTATTGTTCTGGTAGAAAAGGTACATATTCCGTAGACATAAGCCAGAAGCCAGTGGTCCTTTGCCCTTCCTTTCCCCCTCTAGTGTGGAACACAGATAAGGCTACATTGCCTGGAATGATAGTCATCTTAAGGTCATGAGGACAACGTGAACACACACTAAGGTTCGTTGAGCAGGGTGCCTGATAGCATTTTTGAGGTGCTATACCAGCCCTTGGACTTCTTCTTAAGTGAGGAAAAGAAATCCATCATTTTGGTTGTCACTATAGCTGTCACTTACAGAAGAATGCAATCCTTGGCTTTTAAAGAATTAGTTGAAAGATGATGAAGTTGGTGGACTTGAGTTAGTATTTTTCCCAAGTCTCCACTCTTAACAGTAGAGGCAAAATGCAAAGAGTATGTGTGGCAAACCAGGAGTAAGGACAATCCCATCCCATGGCAGGAGAGGAAGGAAAGCTGTGACCCTGCAGAATGGGCCTCATCCCATCCCCCATCGATTTCTGGTGGCTGATGCAAGTCATTCAAGTCCAATAAAGGGCAAAGTCTAACAAGTACCATTCCCAGTCTCATTTCCATTTCAAGTGCCACAGTAAAATCACGTATACATGAACATTTTAAAAAATGAGTTCTCTTGAATATTTGTTCTGCAGGTTTTAATAGATGTAATACCTAGAATTCTGTCATCAAATAAGTTCAGGGAGTAACCTCAAGTTCTATGGGATTCATGAATCTCTGAAGGGAGGCTTTTTTAAGCAGCCTTTCTCAAAGTTATTTGTCCAAGGGTCCTTTTCCTCCCAGACCCACTTGAGGAACTAGTATTTCCCAAAACTGCTTTCAGAAACACGGAGTCGCAATGCCATGTGCCCCAAAACATGTGACTACCACCTCCTAAGGAGATTTTTGCTATCCTTTGTGTCTCTCATGTTAAGTGCAAAGATGTTTATTCAGATTTTTTCCCCACATACTTGGACCCTGCAATGGGTAAGTGGTAAATTGATATGGACCCCTACCAGCCCTTGAATAATGGACAGAATCAGGCCATTTTCACTCTCCCCAGGTACAAGTTCATGTTTGGTTATGCAAGCAATACCCATTTAAGTGAGATTTCCGAGAAAAAATGATTGAGAGTCATAGAAGGTACTCAAGAAGAGAAAAAGGAGGATTGAGTCACATGACACATTAGAAATGCTTATAATTTACTATATTGTAATATAAATTATTTGACAGAATCCTGTCAAGAATAACATATATTTGTATCTGTAGAAAAAATGTTGAGTAGAACTCATTTGGGGAAATGTTTAATACATACTTTATAATCATCCAGTGATTGAAACGGAACTGAGACCAGGAATGATACTCATTAGACAAACCCTGTTTGCGCTTAATAACTGGCCATTGCTGAGGATAAGACGGAGCCTTTTCCAGCGACATTCCCAGGGGGTTTTAGCGAGCGTCCCCCGATCTGAACGAGCGCCCCAAGAAGCAAGCCCGTAGGACTCCAGCAGCGGGGACACACTTCCTCACTCCACCCTCAACAGACAGGTGGAGCGGCAGACCGAGTTTTCCGATGTATTCCCCTGGGAGGATGGTCTACAGACCTACTCCTCCCACGCCCCGGAACCGGCCACGGGGTGCGGCCGTGCTGTGCCTTAGCTCTCCAAATGAAGGAATGATGTGTGCTTTAAAGCTCTTAAGAGCTTAAGGAGAGATGAAGCTCCTAAATCCATAGCCCATTAAGCAGACACTAATGTCTGTGTGAAGTCCCTGACAGGTCTGCTTAAGAGGATTATTAATGTTCCATCAAAAGAAGCCCAAATAGGAGGCCGAGAGAAAGCTTAGAAACATGTCCGAGATTTCTTTAATTTTAGCACTCAACGGGGCATTTTAAGGCTTAAAAAGCCATTTGTGGCATAGTCAGGCAGCCCTTTTCAATTTATTATTTATTTATTTATTTTTGGGTTTTTTTGTGTGTGTGTGTGGGTTTTTTTAAATTTATTATTTATTTTACTTGGTAGTACACACTGACATAGAGCTTACTACATGCTAGGCACTTACTAATAGGAACTAACTTAATGCCCATAGTAGCCCTGCTCACAGGGCTGTTTCCTCAGCCATGTTTCACAGTTGACAAAACTGAGGCACACAGAGGTCACGCAGCTAGTTTCTGCAATGAAGAAATTCCAGTATCTCCTCTGGGAAGCCCTCCCTGAACCTTCCGGCTGCACTGTCCTCGTGTTCTCAGTGCCCCCCGGGCAAGCTTCCATGGTGCTTAATGTAGTCATACTACCCCTCAGACCTTCCGAGCTGGATCTCGACCTTCCCAAGGCCAGATTCCCCTCTCCTCCTTGTGCTCTTATGTGCAGCTAGTGCTCAACACACATTGGCCACACAGATCAAAGACAGGCAGGTGCGCACCTCTCGTCTGAAATCCTTGGGGCCACCTGAGTATGGAAATGCAGAATATTTTGAATTTCAGGAAATGCACTGCATGCATTATACACAACCACGGGTAGATCTGGGATAGCAGCCCGTAATAAAAACAATTTGCATGTCTACAGCTAAACTTACAAATGGCCACGCTACATGAGTAAACAAAGACTATAAATGCAGATAAAGCCTAGAGACAGCCTCACGAGAGTTCAGGTGAGGCTCTACCCACAGGTAAGCTGTGAAGAAAAAAAGAAAAGCGTCTGGTTTTCAGAGCGTTCTGGAGTTTGGACTGGCCGGTAAGGGATGGAGGGCCAATTTCCAGGAAGGTCTCCCAGACAGCTCTGCAGATGTCAGGGAACCATGGAACAGCGAGAAGATGTCCTGCTCATGCAGTCGCTACGTCCCCACGACCACAGTGAGAACCAAGCTGCTGGAGAGCTGGGCCCGGAGTGGGCTCCGGGGGCACAGGCACCTGCTGAGGGAGACCAGAGAGGCGTGTGCAGTAAAGAAAACAGCCCTGGACTAAGGCACAGTGGAAAAGGTCCAGGGGCATCTCCACTCCCTTCGAGCCAGTTATTTTGGGAAAAGCACACGGCCAACTCAGCAAACATCCACAGGCTGGTAAAGGTGTCATAAAAACAACAGTTCCACGCTTCACTACTGGCTGATGTAGGATATCTCAGTGTTGTCTGGTCAAAGAAGAAAAAATCCTCATTCCTTTCATTTTTTCAAATCACGTGACCTCCTTTTGTCCTAAACAATGTGCTCCTCAAGGGCGGCCATCATGCTGTGACAAATAAACATAATGCGAAGCTCTCACAGCTATTATCCCATAGTTCTGGAAGGCCGGGAGTCCAGCATGTGTCTCACTGGGCCACGAGGGTGTCAGCAGGGCTGCACCCCTTCTGGAAGCCCTAGGACACAGACTGTTGCCTTGTCTGGTCCAGCTCCCACAGCCTGCCTACATCCCTCGGCTCATGGTCCCTTCCTTCACCGTCAAACATGAAGTGGAAGGTGAAGACTTTTTCACCCCACATCACTCTGACCCGCTCTGGCCCTCCTGCGTCCCTCTTCCTCTTTTCAGGACCTTTGTTTTTATAGCAAGCTCACCTGGGTAATCTCTTCTCAGAACCTTAATCACGTCTGCCAAGTTCTCTGCCTTGCCTATGTGCACATATGCACAAATTTTGGGAATTAGGATCAGGGCATATCTGGAGGGGGTGGGGAGGCACGAGTGTCTGCAAGAATATATAAATTTCTAAATTTCTCTTGCATCCCTGCCATCTAATGCAGGGCCAAACGCACAGCACAGACTTAATAAATGTCAGCTCAGCTTTTATTCATATTACCTAAATGTCTTCAAGCATTAGTTCCCTCATCTATAAACAGAGATAAAAATGCCTATTAGGGGGCACCTGGGTGGCTCAGTCGTTAAGCGTCTGCCTTCGGCCCAGGTCATGATCCCAGGTTCCTGGGATCCAGCTCCACATCAGGCTCCCTGCTCAACAGGAAGCCTGCTTCTCCCGCTACCATTCCCTCTGCTTGTGTTCCCTCTCTTGCTGTGTTTCTCTCTGTCAAATAAATAAAATCTTTAAAAAAAAAAAAAAAAGCCTATTAGGAGCCTCACATGAAATAATGCACACGAAAGTGCTCTGATAACTACAAAGAACACCAAAATGAAGATCAGATCTCACTGACTAGTAGTAGGAAATCCTCAGATCCACCTGTGAAAGAGCTAGTATATAAATAAGGAAAGATAGCAGGACGCTAAGAGCATTCGATTCAATTAGTGAGGCATTATGGAAAAGTCTGTCGCCAGACTTTGGATTTGGATTTGGGGATCCAAATCACGGTATTATGTGGCCTTGAGGTAGTCCAGTTTGGGACACCATGTACTTCAGGGCCCAAATTTAAGAGGCACTATTAACGTCTACTCTGGGATTCTCGCAGGGTACCACACGGGGCTCTGGGGCCAGACTGCAGCCAAATCCAGACCCACATGCAGAGCTCTGAGCCCTGGGCGCATTATTTAATCCTTCTCTGTCCTGGTTTCCTCTTCTGTAAAACAGGGATAACAGACCCCCTCCACCCCCATGCTGGTGTGAGGCTCCGATGAGCGATTACATATGCAATATTCACAACCTCGCCCAGAACACACTAAGAGGTCAGCAGAAGTGAGCGATCATCGCACATCAAAGCCAGTCATTCTTGACATTCTCACAAATTCTCAGCACAGAACTTCTAGTGTTTTCCCACAAGTCTGGCCAGAAGGCAAAGGGCTGGCAATGGCTGAGCACCAGTAAACAAATCTCCTGGGCAGCTGACAATCTTTCCCTTGCTACCTGCTCCCTCATACCCCATCTCTGCCTTCCCATCTCCGCCCTCGAGTCGCTGTGGAACACGGGGCCAGCCTGGGCTCCTACAGCGCTTGGTCATGAAATAGAGCCAAACCCTTTGTTATGAGAGCAGGAGACAGGATGACTGCAAGATTAACTCCCTAAAGCAGCAGTCTGTTCGGTGAGTGCCGCTGTGTCCAGCTGACAGAGGGGGTGATATTTCCCTTCTAATTTTAAACTTCAGCACGCTAAAATAATAATGTGTTCCCGTCATTTTAAAGAGCAAGCCGCACAAACATGTTTCTGTATAGACTGCCTCTTGTCACCTTCTGTCCTAAACGAAACCCAAGTTATGATGTCTCAACACAGAGACGTTACAAGTACAAACTCAACTACTTTCTGAACCTGGAATAATGACACTGATTATGCTATGTGTACAGATTCTAAAAATATTAGCTACAGCAATTAATATTGATTCAGTGCACATAGTACATGCCAGGCATTATTCGAAGTGCATCCTGGGCACATAAGCTCCAGCAAGTCTATGAAGGATTCCCCAGTTATGATGAGAAGAAGAAAGCACGGAGAGGTGAAGGGAAGGACAAAACTCCGGCAGTCTGTCTTGAGTGCACACTCGTGAACGCAAACTCCGCTCCCTCTCGACTGTGAAAGCAAACACCCCTCTTGCCATCCTGGGATACTGCATCATGGAAAAGAACAAGCCCTCCACTTGTGCGCTTGCTGCACCCTCTGTGCCGAACCCTGCGTCTCCTTTGTCTGCCTGGCGAACTCCTACACACCCTGCACCACCCTGCTCTCTTCCAGCCCCCAGGACAGCACAGGGCACACCGCCAGCTCCCAAGGGAAACCCTGTAATTTCAATGTGGCAGCTATTCGGCACCTGTTAACTTTTGTTAGGCACCCATGTTTAAACCGTATCAGCTGTACAAAGGGATTCAAGGCAGGTTTTCTTTTCACAGGCAGCTCCTGGGGTTTATCTAAGATATGATTTCATTGACGATATGATTGGCATTTACCTAAGACCACAACAGACACGATGATGCCAGGCACAGGGCTGCAAGGCGTAGCTTCACACAAATAAACCTCACGCATTTCAGCAGAGGCAGAGCTGTTGGTTTTCTTCAACTCCGTTTACTAAAGCTACACAGACTCCGAAGCACCTGCCACCAGAGGCATCCGGTCCCTTCCAGCGCCACAAGCCCCGCCCCCACCCCCCACAACCGGACACAGCCGGACATCCCCGAAGCTGGGACCCGGGTCCCACCAGCCACCTTACTTGTTAATGTTACTGCCTTCCTTGAGTCGCTCTCCTGCGGCTCCTGTTTTGGACACTCTTTCGCTACCTGCCAGGTCCACCAGGCTGACCTTACTGACCTTCTCTCCGGAGTTCTGGTTGCAGGGAACAAGAGAGAGACAGCACACGTGAGGGCAAACGCGCACGTCTGCGCGGTAACTGAGGGCCGCCGAGCAGCCCTGCCCCCACAACAGGGCAGGGGCGGAGCCACGGGGACTCCGGATGTCACAGGCAGTTGATTTTTTTTTTTTTAATTTTTGCTTTTTTGGAAAGTTTTATTCATTCAAGTCATCTCTGCACCCAAGGTGGGGCTCGAACTCACGACCCCCGAGATTTAAAGAGTCACAGGCTCGTCTGCACCTGAGCCAGACGGGCGCCCCATCACAGTCAAGTTTAAACTGGTGCGGGAATACAGCGCTTGCGCAGCAGCTGGGGGGCACGTGCACTCAGCTTTCCGGGACCCGGTCAGAAAGCCGGAGATTTTCCATGCCTTTGAGGAAACACATGAGGATTCCTCCATGTTCAGGTCAAACTCCTCTTCTTTGAAAAAGTGCTCTTTACGCTAGGTGTTGTGGTTTCCTCTTTAATAGCCCTTAATGGCTATGAGGTAACCTCGGTTGTTTTTAGGGGAATTTCAGGATGAAAGGATACGTATTAAAAGCTGTATGGTGACATCACCATACTGTTCAGGGAGTTTACACAAGAAACCCAATTTTTTTTTTTTTAAGTCATATATATAAAGAAAGACCTAATAAACTGAACGATTTAAGTAAGTAGCTTCTCTAGTACAGCAGAAAAGCCGGCATAAAATTCTCAGCCACTGAGTCCGACCAAGAAGCCCTCCACCCCTGCAGGAGATCCGCGTTCTTTTCCTGCTCTCCCGGGGCCCTCACCCCAGACTGCAGGTCATAAAGTGTCTGCGTGATTATGATGTTGAACACAGCATGGGAGCGGCTGCTCTCCTCATTCATGTTGGTCGCGGCGACCGTCCGAGACTTGTTTCCCTCAGACATCAACGACTCAATATCCTAGAGGCAGAGCAGAAGGGACGCATCAGAAGCGCAAACTCAGGCAGGCGGGCCCGCCCACAGGTGCGGGCTTAACGACCGTCCCGGCGCGCCTGGCACCGCCCTTCGGTAAGGACCGCCTCCCCAACTGCTTTCCGCAGGCGTGGGCTGAGCCCCAACTCTCACTCCGCCTTCTGGAAGAGGAAATGTTCTCCCCATTCTGGCCATCCCGCAATTGTCCCCTTTCTCTGTTTAGCGCCTCTTTTTTCCCTCTGCAAGTTCCTGGGGGAGAAGAGAGCTAATGTTTATGGGGCACTCCGGACACTCAGTTACGGTAGTGACCTTATGTGACTCTAACCTCTCCTGGGCTTAAGGACTCTGCAGAGCTTGTGAATGATGGGCAACACCGTGGCTGGAACACTGTGGCTCTCCAGAGACAGGGAATGCTCCTTATTCATCTTTGAACACCTGGAACCCGTGGGCTCTTACACAATGTTAGATGCATGAACTTTATTAAAACAAATATTCCCCTGATGTTAGCCACAGAACACAGACGTTCACAGAGCTCAAGCAGCTTTTACCACATCTAGTAAGAAGCAGGGCCGGGATGCAAATCACAAGCTCCGTGGCTCTTACTAATAAATGACAGGGTGAGAGGAAGACGGACCCAACCACAATGAGCTGGGAACAACGCATCTGATTTACCACCTTGACCCCAATGGGTTTCCCTTCATTTCAGAATCTAGGTGCTTTTGAAGTGATGCCTGCACTCTTTGTTTCTCATTTGGGCAATACTAAAAATGTCTTCATCTAAATAGCTGGGGGGAGTTAGCTCACAGATTGTCATCATCCTGAGTCTGAGGGGATCGTGGGACAGCCACAGGCCCTGGACAACGCGACTAGGCAGAGGATGCCTTCATGCACTCTTGGGTGGACATTCTCCAGCAACACGGAGCGGGCTGTTTTGGGGGTTTCCGAAGCAGTGACAATAGAAGGAAGGTCAAAACATCACATTGGGATGCAAGAGGGCACACAAGTCAAGGAGCCAGAGAAGGAGATAGGTCAGTCAACGGAGAGAGGAGCAATTCGGAAAAATAGAACCAGAAGACTGAAAAGTAATGGACATAAGCCCAGGAGACCCTGTCAGTGGGAAGGGAATGAACGAATTACCCAACACTGCTTGTGTGTGTCCACGTTTCTCTAGAAGGATCAATGACAACCTTGGGGAGCAGAATTTCAATAAGGTGGCATGAAAGAAAATGCTCAGCAATTCACACTGCTGAGCCTCTTGGCCACACTGTCACTCCTTCACAACAAGCCAGCTTGAAGCCCTTTCTTTCTGTGTGGGGTGTGTTGCTACTGGGTTTCTGAGACCACGCATGGTACCAATATGCTACAAGGTACTCACATAAAAATACATCCAACATTACCTACATATTTCGATTTACTGCCAGTTTTTAATCGACACTTACCTCAAAACTAGTGACAGCCAGCTGGGATAAACCATCCACATATGGTCCCAAAACTTTATGCTCTCGAACTTTAAGAGACTGTCTATTCCTTTGGGAGGAAGGAAAAAGGAATGAATGAATCAGAACAAACCGAGAGGCTTTTCTTTCTTTTTAGGTTCTCAGAAACTACGGTTGCAATTTTTTTAATGATAAAAAATATTCTAAAAGCTACTTTATTTGGATTAGGAGAACAGCATTCCTTATGAGGAATGTCTTTTATACTCTGATTTCTATTTAAAGCAACTTACTATTTAAAAAACTCTATCTCTACTCCCAAACTAAACAGCCAGCACACAGAATTCAAGGGTAGGCTCAGTAGCTTGCTTTTAGTTGTTGAGCTACAGTTTTTACACAGGAGAAAAAAAGAAAGAAAGAAAACAAAGAACATGCAGAATTGAATTTAACCTTAAGACTATTTCATGCGTAAGCACACTCCCAGTTTCAGTAAGTCATATCTTAAAGTCTGATCAAGTAGTGAACAATATTAGAGTATTTTAATTTGCTTTCCTAAGACTGATTTGGTTTATGCTGCTTCTATGCTGACAATTTTATACAGAAAGGGATTGAGCAGTAGAGCAGTTTTCTGCAGTTACTGATATTTCCCTATATTTAGAATTGGCTCTGTGGACGAAGACTTGAAGACTTGAAGACTTTTTCGAATTTTTAAATGACAGACCTAGTTTGGGACCCATTTAAAGCTTATCAAGAGATAATCGAGATTAAAAGCAATTTTCCACTTTTTTCCACGGCATCAGATATTAATCACCTCTCAAATCAAGCGTCAATGTCTGGCATCACTCAAGTGTGGAAAAAGAGAACTAAGAATCACCGAGTGCTTCCCAAAGTCGTGGCACTGTTCCTAAGAACTTTTTAGTTATCTCACTTAATCATACAGCAACCTAAATGATAGGTTTTTCTGCCTTTACAGATGAAGAATTCAATGTGACAATGAGCAATTCTGTGTACCCTAAAAGGGGGCCGATCAAATGCCCATCTTTAAGAGAGCTAGTGGGGTACACATGGGTCTAAGACACTACTCTCTCAGCTTGCACAACCAGAGATTCTTGAATGCTGTTCTGGAGCCAGAGAAAGTTAACCTAGCACAGTGTCAAGTGCTTGTGATGGTGTCTAACACAGGGCATTCTTGTACACTGCTGGTGGGCTGTGAACTGGTACGAGTCCTTTGGAAGACCATTTGGCAGGACCTCCTAAAGCCAAAGTATCTTATTGCCCACAAGTCCACTCCCGATGTATTCCCTAGGAACGCTTACATTTGCACACCCAGAGAACTGTGCAAGAATGCTCAGGGCAGCACTGTAGCAGTAGAAAGCGGAAACCACACAAATGACAGGAGAGGAGAGAGATGATGGTAAAATCATACAACAAAACACCAAATAGCAGTAAAAATGAATGCATTATTACTTCATATATCAGAATGAATGAATCATTAAGAGGAAAACAGCAAGTCAACAAAGGACATATATACTATGATGTCCCTTACACAAAATTTAAAATTGTGCAAAATTCTGTGTAAGCTCTAAGGAGGATGAAGATGATGAGAAACATAAAATTCATCATTGTGGTTACCTTGGGGAGGGGAGGGAACAGAATGGAATCCAAGAGAATCAGATAGGGGTTTAAAAAATATTGGTCACGTTCCATTTATTAAGCCAAATGATCAGAAGGACAATTTTATTATTCTTTATATCTTACATGTATTATAAATGTTCTTTCATATGCAAACAGTTAATAACTTTAAAGTCAATATAAGCATTCCCCCCGATTGGTTCACTTCCTTGTCACTGACAATTCTGATCTGATGATGATACTTTTGATTACACAGCTGCTAAAAGTGTTTAAAAATGCACCGAAGTACTAACAATGGTTACTTTTGAGTAGTGAGAGTATAGGTCATTTTTATTTTTTCTTCCACTTTGCTTATTTTCTAAATTCTCTATGAGTACGTATTATTATAAATCAGCAAAATTATTTTAATTAAAAAAAAAGTAAATGGTCTTCTCCCTCTATGAATCAAACTTATCTGCTCATCTGGTTTTTATTACCTAGTTTTTAAAAAATACTCATGGTTGGGATTCCTCTTGGTCCACTGCATCATGGTCTCTATGGGTGGGGCTCAGGCCAGCGTATCCTTCAAAAGCCCCTCAACATGATTCAAGTGCATACCTCAGGAAGAGAATGTTTTTCCAGTCATAGTTGTTTCAACCCTTCTAGTACTTATCTCCGATTTATAGCTGCTGCCTTCCAATATGAATCGGAGGACCACTACATCATTCTTTTTTTTTTTAAAGATTTTTTTTTATTTATTTGACAGAGAGAAACACAGCGAGAGAGGGAACACAAGCAGGGGGAGTGGTAGCGGGAGAAGCAGGCTTCCTGCCGAGCAAGGAGCCCGATGTGGGGCTCGATCCCAGGACCCCGGGATCATGACCTGGGCCGAAGGCAGACGCTTAACGACTGAGCCACCCAGGTGCCCCCCACTACATCATTCTTAACTCAATTGTTATGAACAAGCCGTGGTACCAAAAATAATACCAACAGTAAAAAAATCTTTTTAAATCCCATATGTAAGCAACTTTATACATGAATATTGGATAAACTACATGTACTGGGTATACCAGCAGGCTCTGAGAAGCAAATGATCTCTCAGTGAATGAACTAAAACCACAGCCATAACCAAATAAATATATATATTCACTTGCAGTTTTAACTTAAGGATTATTCACAATTATTAATACCATGACAAGTTTAATTTCAACCACACACTTACCCTTTGGGGTCTAAAAGATCCCGAACTTTCTCATTATAAATTTCCATATAGGAGACTTCAACTTTAAAGGTCTGTGACTCGTTTTGCTCTAAAGAGATCCTTTTGAATAAAGCGCAGCAGAGCCTTGGGATGAGGCCCAGCTGCTCAGCACTGCCCATCATGGAGAAGGATTTTCCTGAACCTGAAGAAGGACAAGCAGAAAGAGAGGAGGACAAGAGAGAGAGGGAGACACAATGCTTCCAGGTGACAAGGTTTCTACATCTAACCGCCAGGGTCACAGAGCAGAAGCGGCAGACTTAGCCCTCAAGCCCACGCCCCTGGACAGCAAGGTGACCATTCTTTCTGTAATGCTCATGGCCTCCAGCCTGATGGAGGGATGCCTACAGATAGAACCACTATGAATACAGAATCTCGAAAAGTATGTATAGTGAATGTTAACTCTACATTACCGAGTAACATGGACAGTACTTTACCCCCCAAATAATTTAAGTTTGTGAAAATGCTTTGAAATGTATTCTCCTGCCTGAGTCTTGTGGCTGTCCTCTGATGGGCCAATACACAGTACTGGTGGGACCTGGTCTGACTTCTTGCTGAAGCAGTGTTAACAGGTAAGCCCCCTCGAGCTTCTGCTCTGCGTGTTCCAAGCACCTGCCCCACAGTCTCGTTTCGATAATCCATCAACTCTCCTGTGTCCCAGGGAAGGTCCCCTGCATAGGATGATGCCAAGAGCTGTTCTATCATTTTTTACTATAACCCATATACTGAGAAACCGGTAATTATTTTTCTAGTTCAAATACGGATTAAAACTATAATTTAGGAAAATGACACTTAATAGTTTGAAACTAGCTTTGCTCAATTACTCAATTATCAAAATTGTTGAACCTTCAAAAAGAGGGTTACTTTTGATCATCTAATTCAGTGAAACCCACAAGGTCAGAAGCATGCTTCCCTCACTTCCCAAAGTGTTTTCTATTTCTAGACTTTAAAAATGCATATTTA
>CM053608.1:117284243-117387040 GCA_028646535.1 Procyon lotor | reverse complement strand
AAGACTAAACAAGTATCTAAGGAAATGGAGACACAATCAAAAGGGTAGGAATCAAACTTCTATGAACATTTACAAATGCTTCCCTCCTGAGCAAATGCAATTGCGATGAACTCCTTGGAAGGGCCAAGACTCACCAAATAATAAAATCAGTAGTCATCTGTGTTCAGTGGAATATGAAATGCCTCAAGGAAGGAACACTAGCAAAATCTGGGGCTAGGAAGGCATGTTTCTCTGTGAACATGTAGTCTGTATCACCAGTGACTGTTAGAACACCCGGAACGTAGAAACCAACAGCATCTGAGCTTTGCTTATTATCAACGGAGCAGTGAATTCCCAAAACAGCGACAAGGAAAGACATGCACATTAAACCTCTTCTTCATGTGATAAACACAGCAGCTACCATTTCTGGCTAGAGGTGGTGCCCCATTATTTCTAATGGTTGGAACAGCTCTTAAGATAGTAATACCCCCTGTACAGGGAAAGAACCTGGTGCTTAAAAACAGATCCTGAAATCAAATCTTGTTGACTTCAAAGCCCACATGCTAGAATTGGAAAGAGTGAGTGTGAATTCTATGGGAAAAACAGAACTGCCGAATAAAGAAAACAGACGAAGAGGACTGAGGCCCAAAAATCAAGTGAAGAGAGAGTCAACTTACCAGCATATTTTGTAGTGTTAGATTCATCCATGGACCAAAAGCAATAATCAAAGGCAAATACCTGAATGAAAAGACAAATTTTTAAGATTAACTTCTATGAGTAACTCAGACTGCAAAAAAAAAAAAAAGATTTGTTGATAAAGATGGGTTCCTGCTACTTACTGTCTGATTAGGAAAAAAACACTATAGGTTTGATGCTTTATTAATCCTAAAGCTTCTTTTGGACTAAACTGATGGTTATCTTACTATATTAGAATAAGTTGCATATAAAACTGCTATTTATCCAGAATGCAAACAACCAGACATCTTAATAAAAAAATATTCTTAATGATACACTTAGTAAGAACACAGAGACAAAAACAATGACTTCTCACCCAAGTCCACAGTTCCTGCATCTGCTAAAGCCCTTGACTGCATTCCCACGACCTTACAAGTAACATGAAAGTGATCCGCTTGCATTTGAATCACCTCCTTCTAGCTTGCTGTGATGCTGCTACCATTTATAGCCAAAGCTCCAAACTCCGAACATTCCCACCTTGGACTCTGTTCTCTGTTTCTTGGCCATCTTGGCCCAGGTCTTGTTAACAACCAATAACTCACTCTTGGTGCATTCACTTTCTGTGGAGTTACGGAACAACCCCTATGTATCGGGAAAAGGCTGATGCGTCCCGCGTGGGGATTCTCATCCGATCACTGCTTCCAAGCCTATGATCCCCACTCACGTTCCAGCCATCATTAGCAGGTGCACAGGCCAATGTTCCCCAAAGTGTGCTCCAAGAAACAGTAGTTTCCGGAGATATTCCATGAAAAACAATTAAGGCTCTGAAAACTTATCCAGCTAAGAAACCGATTTAATTGCTTAACTTTTTTATTTCTCCAATTCATTTTAGTGAAGAAACCTTGAGAAACTACTGTTTCTCAGAGTACCCCCTTAGCAAACTCTGGCTCAGAGGACTCGGCAGCCACTTTCCGGGGCTCCCTGTTACAGCCGTTACCCCTGGCAGTGCGAACAGCAAACTACAGACCTCCTACAGAGAGGAACCCTCTAGTGCTTCATCATTTCCTAGGCACTATAAGCACGGAGCAAACAGAACCCAAACTCTGATCTGGCATTTGAGATTGGCTACAACGAGTCATTTCCAGCTCCTGTCTCCCAGCTTCCTTATGCTTCCGCTGAACGCGTCTGTCGGTCCCTTGGAATTGGGAGGAACGATTCCACCCATCCTTGTTCTGCTGTTCCTTTACACCCTCCAAAATGCTTCCTATTTCTTACGGCCCAGTTCGACACATTTTTCTCCTAGGAAACATTTCTCGGTTAAATCCAAAGGAATTATCTCTCTTTTCCGAAATCTTACAATGCTGTTTAATCCTTTTCTTGCCCCTCTCATACCAGTGACCTGCTTTCCATTTATTAGGTATCCATGCATGTTTTACCTCCATGGACAAAGTTCCTTGAAGGCAGGAACCACACCCAATTCATACTTATATCCTACAGTGTTCCCAGTAGTTATTTATAGTTTTTTATGGAATGACTAATGGTACTGGGACCTTGCAAGAAAGTAGGTACTTTCTAAATCCTAAAAAGACTGAATTATGCTCCGAATAGTCCCAGCCCTGCATGCACACTGTTAAAACCAATAAAGGTACATACCACGTACACAGTCTGCATAATCAATCTCAAACCCAAACTCAAATTTTGCTACTTATAGACACTTACTCACCCTGGTCTTATAACAACCAAGCTTAAAAATGAACAGTAGTTTCAGCCAACGGAGTGTGGGATATTTACCACATTTCAGGGCTTTTCCGATGACTCGAGAGACCACACAGGAGAAATTCAGTTAATCTTCCTGCCTCTAGGCAGCACTGAACTTCAACACTTCTCCTGAGAGATGACAATCTGATTTGTTTTTCAAACATTTCCAGAAAAGGAGATTCCACAACTTTCCTTTAATGGCATCTTATAAGACTTAAGTTCCATTCTCAGGACATTTTCCCTTTCTTTTGACCTAAGTCAACTCTCCTTACTTTAAATGGCCAAGAGAGGCTATTTTCCATTTTTCTCTGTATCTTCATGGTTTTCCTCTAGAGTCTCAATGAATTCCTCTTAGTAGTTGCTATATACAGTGAAAGAATCATTTTTTCTCCATGTGTTGATTTTTCGTATCTACCTAAAACTTTTTTTTTTTTTTTCGTATCTACCTAAAACTTTTAACCATTTGCTACTTTGCATATGGGGCGAGAAAGCTAAGAAGTTACATTTGTAGTAATGCTACTTGAAATAAAATGAATTCCTCCCTGAGTTTTGAGGGTCTACCTCTCAGTAACAATCATTCCCTGTTCTGTATTTCTAGCAGTTAATAAAGTCCATTTTGCTCATAAAAAGGATGATAACAAAATTTTCATTTTAAGCATCTGCCTCCTAAAATTCAAACAAATGTTAAAACCCCCCAGTTTTAAAATGAAGCAAACAAAAATAAAACAATAAAATGAATAAAATAAAGGAATAAAATAAAACAATGAAGCAAACGAAAAATAAATTTAAAATTAAAGGAATAAAATAAAACAATGAAGTAAACAAAAAATAAAACAAACAAAAGCAAACAAACAAAAAACTCTCCTCCGCAGAGGAGAAAAGGCCCGGGATAGTACTGGTGGACAGGACTGCTTTTTGCTTGCCAAACACTCAACTCTCCTTGACCTGAATTATGTCTTGAATTTCACAACCTTTGATCACAGGCATTTTACTTTATTTTATTTTATTTATTTATTTATTTTAAAGATTTTATTTATTTGACAGAGGGAGATACAGTGAGAGAGGGAATACAAGCAGGGGTAGTGAGAGGAGGAGAAGCAGGCTTCCCTCCAAGCAAGGAGCCCAATGTGGGGCTCGATCCCAGGACCCTGGGATCATGACCTGAGCTGAAGGCAGCCGCTTAACAACTGAGCCACCCAGGCGCCCCAATCACAGGCATTTTAAAATGGCCATCCCTCAAACCATGGAGTACAGGTTATTATTTTATTAAATATTTACCATTAAGAAGGCTGAAGCCCAGACATTCCCTAAAACTCAAGGCAAATAAACAAAAATTTATTTTTTTTCCTTTAATGCAAGCTACAAGTGATCCTCCCTTCCATGAAATTCTACTGACTTTGGAGGTCCTGTGGCACGAGTTCACATGGGGTTCTATTGGATGCCTTAGTTCTTATGTGTAGGTCTTACTTCCACTTGAAATGATGAGCTCCTTGTGGACAGGGACTATATTTCATGAACCTCATAGCGCCTGGGTCAGGATCTCATACAGAGCAGCTACTGTATGTAGTATTTTCTCAATAAACATAATACCCATAATACCAGGAGAAGGAGTCAGAATACAGATACAAGCACAGAACAGGTGTGAGAACTGGTAGGAAGCAGCAGAAGTTCAACTGCAAGATACATTTTTGGAGGTTTCATCATTTTCTTTTTTTTTTTTTTAAAGATTTTATTTATTTGACAGAGAGAAACACAGCGAGAGAGGGAACACAAGCAGAGGGAATGGTAGTGGGAGAAGCAGGCTTCCTGCCAAGCAGAGAGCCCGATGTGGGGCTCGATCCCAGGACCCTAGGATCATGACCTGAGCCGAAGGCAGACGCTTAACGACTGAGCCACCCAGGCGCCCCGGTTTCATCATTTTCATATGCATTTTTTCTTTTTCTTTTTTTAGTGCACGAGTGGTGGGGGAGGGGTAGAGGGAGAGAGAAAATCTTCAGCAGACTCCCCGCCGAGTGCAGAGCCCAACATTGATCCCACAACCCTGGGATCATGACCTGAGCTGAAATCAGGAGTTGGATGCTTAACTGACTGAGCCCCCCGGGCAGCCCTCACATGCATGTTTTTGAGAGAATATGGTTCCTTCAATGGTCAAATACAAATTTGGTTATGAGATGAGCACTAGGGTCCACTTTGGTACCATTACTCCATGGCTCAAGTGGATCCCAAGTATGGCCACATCATGTATGATTTATAATCTTCACAGAGATTAGAACAATTACTTGTTAGAACAATTTCTTATGATTGTTACTAAAACAGTTTCAGGGGTGTTCAAAATAATTTGTCTTAGGTAGTCCAATCTCTTGCAATTAGTCCTATACACTAGTCACAAACTCTTATCCTTCTTTTAATGGCTAAATTTAATTACAATTCAATCACAAAGGGTTGGTAATGGGAGGGGACATGATTTTCTTCGGTCTTAGAGAAGTTATGATTTTCCAATATAAAATCTGCGGACATGTCAAAAGAGATAATAAAACCATTTTCTTGGGAGCTATTCCTTAGAAAATGACTACCTCGAATTTTAAAAAAAATCATATTTTTCAAAGCCATCACTTTAAAGAAATACGTTAAGACTTCAAACTCACTTTATTAAAATTCCTAAATACTTATTTCATCTATTCATCACAAAGTTACTAGCATTCCAACCAGAGCATGGGGATGGGGAACTTCTTAATGCGTACAACTGACTAAAAAAATAAATCAAATTCAGAAACCAAGAATTAATTTCCTCCTTTGTCAGTGTCAGTCCACATTGTAAGCATTTTTTGTAAAGGCACTCACACGTACCTTCCACGAGCTTTTAATTAGATAGAGTCAAAAGGACAGATACTCTCCAGTTGTTTTTAAAATCTAAAGCCATTGTCTTCATTGTTTCCAAGAAAATTTTACTCTACCTTCTCAAAATCCTCCTCCTTCCTCTTAGTTTGCAACTTGTAAAACTCCTACCAACATTTAATTCCCCGCAGCCTGCTATTCACACTGTTACACCTTCATAGCTGTCTTAAAAATGTTAGCCTTGCATCTTTGTGATACACTGAACATCCAGTAAGGTTACAACAAGCTGTTTTTAATAAGGTAAATGTGTTGAGTGATACATACTCTGAGGCAAAGGAGTCCCAGGACTCAGGAGCAGGATGAAACATAGTCAAACACTGGTCCTATCTTAAAGTCGTATCTCTGATGGTATTTCAACAAAATTCCATTTTTTAAAATGCAAGAAAGAATCTTCTGTTTCCCTAAAGAACCAGAAGGCACTGGCATTCTAAGATGTGTGATCTGTAATCATTTTCTGACCCATAAAAACCCAACGTGCAGGAACTTGTAATTCCAACTACCTTTCATTCATCCTTTCTAATTGTGAGCATTCACCAATGAGTTCTCCAGTTGTATAATGATTAATTCACAAAGCAATCAACAAATACCTATCTGACACCCTTCTCAATTTCAGGTACGACGGGGAACTCAAATATGTATTAGGCATGTTGTTTGTACTCTAGTTACTTAAAGTGTAGCTAAAAATAACAACATAAAACAATTATCCTTGGGGGGAAAAAAAGCACATTTTTCCCCCAAAATCATTTTAATACCTCTCATTTCCCCTTTTCCAGGGAGAAAGTGATTAACCCCAACTTATATTAAGGTAATTTAATGTTACATAAAAAAATATTTCTAGGTGCACCTGGGTGGCTCAGTCGGTTAAGCCTCTGCCTTCAGCTCAGGTCATGATCCCAGAGTCCTGGGATGGAGCCCCACATCAGGCTCCCTGCTCAGTGGGGAGTCTGCTTCTTCTTCTGCCCCTCATGCTCTCTCTCGGACAAATAAATAAATAAAATCTTTAAAAAAAAAAAAAACCCACAACAAATATTTCTAAACATATACATCAGATTTTTGGCATAATGAGTAAAAGCCCACTCCCATTAAATTCTCCAAATTAAAATCTTTCGATGACACCTCAAATGTCACCTCTTTATGAAAATTCTCTTAAAAATATTTACTACCCTGAATTTCTTATCTGTCTAACCAGACTTTGTGTGTTGCGGCAGGGGGGTGGGGTGGGGGGGGTGTGGTGTAAGAGAGACAGACATTCATTCCCTTTCTTCTGCTACATTATTTTATTAATTCTTAGAGGTCAAGATTTTGGTTTTCCTAATGTTTTATTGTCTGTAATTCCACCAAACCAAAAAAAAAACAAAACTGAGAATTATTTTGTAAAGCAACTTCTTGGCAAATCACCTTTCAATTAAATGATCTTGTAAATCTGTGTTTTTGCATGTGAATGCTGCTGTGAACAGCACACACTGACCGGTGTGATCCTTTAGCTGCCTTGCACCACACAAGACCCCAAGATGGTACCCAGTCCAAGTCTCCGTTTTCACCCTACAGACATTCTGTTTATTGGACTGTGTTTCCAGGATTCCTACTCCTGTCCCAAAAAGATGGGAGCAAGCTCCCCTATTCATCTATTACATCCAGTGTCAGTGAGATCTTCAGCTCTGAGAGTTTCCACCAATGAGCAAGAAAGCCTCCGGCCCTATTAAGGACAGTGGGAAGTCCAAGGGCAAAGGGAAAACAAGAGAATGTAGACCTATGAGGGCGTCCTCCCTTCCTGTAACCATCTCCCTCTCCTCACCTCCTTGCCCAGTGAGCTCATTCTTCCAGTCCTGCCCAAAGGTCACGTCCTCCAATGTTTCCTTGACTTCTTTCCTCTGTGCTGTCTTAGTCAAAAGCATAACCTCTCTAATACACCCTCTACTGAAATAACTACTCATTTTACATTCAGTTGGGACTGTGGGAATTTAAACAAAACACCGGCCAATACGATGGTTGGCGGAGAAGAGTAACTCAGTATCGGCCCCTGCCATGATCAGCATTGACAGCATCTACCGGTGGATTCCTCTCCGCAGACAATAGTAGAGCTACTCCTTGGGGAGTGTTTATTATGGACCATTCTCAGCATGTTAGAGTCTCGTCCAGCTGGAACCTCCCCTGAGCCAGGGACTGTGCTGACTCTTTTCTTTATTTCCTACAGGTATCGATGAAGAAGACGGATGGATTTTCTTAATAGAGAAAAGTAAAAAGGCAATGAGGGTCCACATGGCCATGAGTGGAAGAGATCCTGTAGTTCCCGAGTTGTGTAGCAAAAGTATCAATGCAAAGTACACCGCCCCTACTTCCCTACAAATCAGGAATCGAAAGGGTTTCCCACTCTGCGTGGATGTGCTTTGCTTTGCAGGAAGGAGTGTGTTTCTCTCCTCTCTTTCTATACGGTCGCCCTCCTCTCTTTGCACAATTCGTCCACTGTCCACATCTGCAGACCCAGCTGCTATCAACAGCCTGTGCTGGAAACTATTGACTTTGAAACTGAGCCCGAGAGCTCTTTGCAAACCCCCATTTCTCCAGTTTTACAAATACTGGCTTGCGAATGTTCAATTCTGTCAGGTTGAAAGGCCACAATTAACATAAAAGACAAGTGCCAAGTCTGTTCACATTTCACCACATTGTTCTAAGAATTGAAGCAGATCCCCCCCAAAATTACTCTATTTCATGGCATGTCAAAATGTTCCTTTCGGTGCCAAGTTCCAACACTTTTCCCTTTCATGTCTTTCTCCTAAGTCAGAGATGTGAAGAGTCATTAAAAAAAAAAAAAAAAAGGAGTTGAATGTCGTTCACCTTGAAGACGCAGGACTAAAATGGAAAGGAGAGCGGGTCACTGAAGCCCGTCTGATCTCCTGAACCATCTCCAGCCACCATGATTTGCAAGAGCGGCTTCGCCAGCATGAACTCCAAGCCCTTACTGGAGCCCGTCTGCTCCTGCTCACCGAGGGAGAGGTACCATAAGGGTCACCCCAACTACAGGTGAGTTCCACCGAAGGACACCACTTTCCCACTGAACCGCTGTCTTCCTGCAGTGCGATGAATCCCCTTCTCTACTTATGCCTAAATGAGTACGGCAAACAACGCCCCGAGTCACATACAGTCAGTACTGCCCAACTGAAGAGGGCAAGGCAACCTGAAGACACAGCACGACAGCATCTGCTGGGTGCCGACAGGCCAATGAGGCAGTGCTCCCCATGTCAGGGAATTCGCGATCTGCTGCAGGAAACAACTGTGAGCAAGCGCCACTCTGCACGGTGGTCTGAGTTTCTAAGGGTGCCTGGGGAGGTGGCTCTTCGATGACCTGGTTTGTCTTTGTCGTCAGCATCTACGGAGCTAAGAGCCCCCCTTTTGTCAAGCCCTCACTCTCGAATAGAGGGAAGTCACCAAGGAAAGGGAAGAGTGTGGTACGCAGGAGGCAGTGTAGACCTACAAAGACAAACAGTTGTACTGGGGGCGCGGATTGGAGGAAGTGGGACAAGGCTCAGGTTTCTAGAGAAGGCAAAGCTGGGGCTGAGAATTATTAAGACAAGTAGAAAAGGCATTCTGGGTAAAGGGGGAAGCCGGCAAGCAACGGAGGAAAGAAGGTGAGCCGTGACTGGAGTCATTTGCAAGAGCAGTGGGCAGGGAAGCAAGAGTGAAGAACGCGGCGAGCTGGCCGCGGGAGGCTTCGTGCACCTTACAGAGAAGCCTGGGCTTTCGCGTGCTGACAGGTGACAGGGCCACGTTCTCACTTTGGAAGGATCACTGTGGCAGCCATGTGGATGAGGGACTGAATGGGTAGAAGATAAAGAGACCAAGAGGCCAATTAGCAAATCATTCTGATGAAGGTGAAAGGTTATAATTTTCAGCCTCAGTGGAGATGGAAAGAAGCTGTAGCGAGTCACTTTTTTTGGGGGGGGGTGGACAGAACCCCATACCTTACTTATTGGAGAAATAGCACCTGTTCTTGGGAGAACTGTACTGCCTACCCCTCCAGGCACTTGGTTCCCAGGGGGGACTGCCATGTTCTTATGGGGCCCACACAATCGAGTATTCTGTATACGCAGGAAAGGCACACAGGCGCTCAAAGTGGACCAACCTCTTGGCTGTAGTTAACTGGTCCTAAAGTCAGTGTCTGACTTGGGATTTTTGGATTTGGGACAAAGGAAGCCGAACCAGTCACTGGAGCTGTAAAATCTGGGACATGCTGAGTCCGCACTTCTAAACACATGAACCAGAGAAGCAGACACAGCTGGACCGCAGCGAGGGAGAGAAATGAGGGGACCCAAATGGGAAGAGACAGGAGATGGGGAGATACGAAGAGGTGACCGCGTGCGAACCCCAGCCACTTCCTGTCCTTGGGTCCACACATCTCAGACTCGCTCTACTCTTCCAGTCCCTCTCGTTGGGGCTCCAATCACTGCTAGCTGCTAAGACTCCCGGCTACCAGCAGAGGCACACGCGAGAGACGGCGAAGGGAGAAGTGACTAGGCCAGGTCACCCTTGAATGCAGGACTGAAGGAAGGGTGTGAACATCAACAACCCTGTGGGAAAAGGCACCAAGGGCGAAAATCATCCCGAGTTTCAGTAAATGCGAAAGTAGGAACGAGTTTTCCCAATCCCAGACCAGTATCGTAACAGAGCACAGAGCTTCCCATTTTTACACTGTGAACGTACAAACCGGTGGTGCCTAAGCAATGCAGTACTAACTGAATTCCAACTCATTCCAATACTGCATTCTTGTCCTGTTTAATCCCTTTATCATTCAGCTCTGAAATCTGCTTCAAGGGAGGCAGAGGGTTGGAAGTGGAGGCGTCAGGAATGTACAATCTGGGATGCTTTCTTCCTGGCTCTTTCATGCTGGGATTGCTTCACCTCAAAAAAAACGAGCCACCCAGGCAAGTTCACCAACAGCACTTTCACAGGGTGATTCAGGTGTTTTTAACACAAGAGTATTGCTTCATCCACTAAACAGCCCCAAAGAGAACCTGTAAATGTCTATGCATGTGCTGCAGGATCCTATCTGCAGTCTTGAATAAATGATGGTTGCTGCTCATTAAAAAGGAAAAGAAATAATAAAACCCAGGCAATAATAAAACTGAATCTGAGTCACCCAGACACTGCCTACCTACCATGAACAATCGCTGGGTGTGGTTGAGAACTGCCAGACCAGTAGCTCCCCTCCTTTACCTATCGCCCCTGCTCTGTCCAGCACAGAGAGCAGGCTGGGCAGACTCCAAGGCCCCGGGTCACCGGAGACGGAGGACCCGAGGTTCTCCGGGGATTGTAAACATTTATTGTGCAGTCAGGTCAAACTGGGAAGGTTGGCAGACACTTCACTCTGTTGGGGATGACCCGGGCCCGGAGGTGGGGAGGTGGGAAAGATTCCTGAGAATCTGCCTGGTCCAGTAGGTTTTGACTGTTCTGGATTTGGACAGGGATCTCTTTTTTTCGTGGGGCCTGCAGTCCGTGCACCTGGGACCCAGTCAGGTATCTGGAGGGGCACACAACTACAGCAGGCACATCTGAACAAAGCCAGGGAGAAGGAAAAAAGAGATAAGGAGAGCCTATGGGAATTTCAATACAGGGCACCTGGGTGGCTCAGTGGGTTAAAGCCTCTGCCTTCAGCTCAGGTCATGATCTCAGGGTCCTGGGATCGAGCCCCACATTGGGCTCTCTACTCAGCAAGGAGCCTGCTTCCCCCTCGCTCTGCCTGCCTCTCTGCCTACTTGTGATCTCTCTCTCTCTCTGTGTCAAATAAATAAAATCTTAAAAAAAAAAAAAAAAAAAACCACTAAACCTAAGTAAATGTTGCCCTGAGTCTTGTAAGCCATTCTAGCAAATTACTGAACCTGAGGAGAACATCCTGGGAAGCCCTGATTTGTAGCAAAGTCAGATGGAAGTATGGGTAACCTGGGGACACATGACTTGGAATTATAGTCCCTGACGGGGGACCGAACAAGCCCTTAACCTATGCCATCTGGGCTAACTCCGGATGGTTAGTGTCAGTTGAATTGCCTTATAGGCTATCCACCTGTCGTCCAAAGAGAATTAGAGAATCACTTATTGTGGAAATGCCACACTTTTGGATCAGTGTTGTGACTAGTGAAACAATTTTCCTTTTCATATCAATTCCCTTATTTCTGTTCCTCAAATACATCTTGATTCCTGTCCCATATCTCTGCCTTTTGAAACCATACCCATATGTGAAGGTCCTCCTCAAACTCGTAGTTATGAAGCCTTTCTTCCTCTGAAGTCATAAAAATACTGAACTAGTGAATGATCTTTATCATAATCCTTTTCTGTTACCTACGGGGCCAAAGGTTTATTTATTTGTTTTTAAAGATTTCATTTATTTATTTGTCAGAGAGAGAGAGAGCACAAGCAGGGGGAGCAGCAGATAGAGGCAGAGGGAGAAGTAGACTCCCCACTGAGCAGGAAGCCCAATGCAGGGCTCAATCCCAGGACCCTGGGATCATGACCTGAGCCGAAGCAGCCACCCAGGAGTCCCAGGACTGAAGGATTAATCCTCTTTTCCACATGTGGATTTCTAGAAGGCAGGGACCACCAGTTAAATCACCTCTTCAACCTCACAACCTCCTCATACAAGACTTTTCACAAATGTTCTCAATGAATAGTTGTCTACTAAATGACTTTTGAATGGATAAGAAAAAAAAAATGATTGCTAGGAAAAACACATAGCAGGAAGGTGATGCTAACACTTGAGTTTATGCAGTGCAACCCTCCTGGGCCCGATATCAAGGCAGAAATGTAAGGGATGGCTGCAGGGCTGCTGCATTTAACGGAAGCAGCTAGCACAAGGCTCAGCACAGACGCTGAAAAGATGTTCCATCCTCAGCCATGTGTCTGACCGCAAACAGTGCTGTCCAACAAAAATATGATGTGAGCCACATATGTAATTTAAGTGTTTCACATTAAAAAAGTAAAGAGATGGGGCGCCTGGGTGGCTGAGTCGTTGAGCATCTGCCTTCGGCTCAGGTCATGATCCCAGGGTCCTGGGATCGAGCCCTGCACCGGGCTCCCTGCTCGGCAGGAAGCCTGCTTCTCCCACTACCATTCCCTCTGCTTGTGTTCCCTCTCTTGCTGTGTTTCTCTCTGTCAAATAAATAAAATCTTTAAAAAAAAAAAAAAAAGTAAAGAGATAAAACCAAATTTTCGTATTTTTTACTTAATCTGATCTATCCAAAATATTTACCTTATATATTTTTTCTCATACTAAGTCTTTGATGTCTGATGTGTCTTCTGCATGTGTGACACATCTCAGTCCTGACCAGCCAGCCACTCAGCACATGCTCATAGTCAGTCATATGTGGCTGCACGGCGGCTGTCCCAGATAGTGTAGGTCAGGAACTCCTTTAGTGGAGGCCAACCCTTGGTTTTCAGAAATTCACCAAACGAAGTGGGAGAGGCAGCAGAAAATGACAACTGTCATAAACTGTAAAAAGTGAATGAGATGGTGTAAGCTGTACATCATAAGACTGTTCCCTCCTTTCTTCTGAGCGATTTCTGCAAAGTCAGATTTTCAGTACATTGGTATGACTCCTCACTGGAATGTCATTTTCTTCTGCTCGTGATTCTGCCAACAAAATTATGGAAAAATAGGAGGGACCGAACACCTTGAAAATCATCCACCAATATCTGAAGTATTAAACAGAAATTGGTGGATGATTTATTTGAACAATTTGATGTTGTTAATTAAACTCATTTTAATGATGAAGAGTTAAAGGAAAAAAAAGGAAACTGAGTAAAAAAGGAAGCAATCTTGCAGACATTTACATCTTCCCCCAAACTCTTCCTTCTTATTGCTTCCTCCTATCTTTGCTCCATAAAACCCAACAAACAGAAAACCTGCTTGACACCCACAGGATATAACAAAGTACAGGCGATCAGAAGGCCAAGGATTGGAGCCAAGCTCTGTCCCTGGATGGTTCTGGCCAAATTCACTCCCTAACATCGATCTCTTTGAATGATACGGTCTGAATGTTCTGAGTTCAGAAACTTACTCTGGCCCTGCAGTGCTCACTTGGCACACAGAAGGTGTTCAATAAATACTGAGAGAGAGGAGAAAACAGGAAAAGGAGGAAGAATTCACTTGGTTTTCTGTGTGTTTCAACGTAGCTTCTCAGGAAATAAGACAGTTGTGCCAGACATGACAAAGCATGAAAAGTGATGGTTCCTAGAAAGTGCCAGACATTCTGAGGGCCGACAGGGAGGACTGGAACTGGCTCCTTCCTAAAGGCAAAGCTACTGGGACTGAGGACATTTCCCTGTTCTTCAGCAACAGAGCATGCATAATGGCGTAACTAGATAGTGATTCTCCACACACATGTGTCTTCTCCCTTGGTACTACCTCCTACTAAAATCCAAAGTTTATGAGAAGGTGGCTGAAGGAACAAGTGATCAATAGCCCTAAGACCTAACTTTGGACTCAAAACTAGTCGCCCTGATAAAGAGAAACACACCTACCTCGACAATGAAAATTATGAGACAAAGACTCTTTTGTTTTTTTGTTTTGTTTTGTTTTAACAAGGAGGCATAAAGCAGGTGTCTCTATGTTTGTCTAAATCCTTTTCTTTTTTAGGGAAATAGGACACACTCCTATAAATATTGCATAAGAGCTACTGGTGAGAGTATTAAAGGTATGTGCTTGGACTGTGCTAAAATTAATGTCTCTCTGTTCAGGAGTACACACTTACAAAAGATAACACTTGCCGAAGAGAATAGTCCAAATACACGGCACAGCACAATTTATACAAATATAAATTTCCCTTTCCATCCTAACATGGGACATATACAAACTATTTAAAAAAAAAAAAAGATCTAACTTTTAAAAGTCAACCAGAGAAATATCTTCATCTTTTTCTTGCCTTAATGCCAGAAAAAGAACTTTTAGAACAAAAGAAACCTAATTTGGAAAGAGCCAGTGTCTAAGTATCCTCCTAGATGCTCCACCACCAGCCGAGCCCCATGTGAGTGTCCGGTTTCCCTTAATTTTTATTGGTTCTTCCTCCTCTTCCCACTCTCCAGAAAAGGGTGAGTCCCAAAGCCCAGGTTCTATTCTCTTCTGTCTTCCCTTCCTCTTAATCCTCTCTTCTTTGACAACATAAGAGATAGCCCTTCCTCCCATTTCTTCTCTCCTCCTTACCAGAATTTACCAGACCTTCCTAAGGCAGACACTGCAAACCATGCCTATTTGCTAGGCATCCATACCAGATACTTTGCCAATCATTCCCAATTCAACCCATTCTAAAACCCAACCCATCGACTCCTCCTTGCACCAAATCAGCTCTTCTTGAATTCCTGCTAGGTTTTCAGTCACTCCGTTTCAAACTCCAATGTCCACTCTGACCCTCTTTGTTATATTGTCTCTTATATGCTCTCGGGATCCAAGTCCTGAATACTCTAGTTCAGCAACATTTTGATAATGTGACCCTTCCTCTTCTCCAGTCTCCTGGCGCTGCCTCAGCGCAGGCCCTCACTACCTCTTTTCTGGCACATTTTATTGACTGCCATCTCCAGCTCCCCCAATCAAAACCAATTTATTTTATGTTCTGCTTTCCCACTAACCTGAACTAGAAACAGAGCCTCAACTAGCCCACTGCTTTGGTCAAAAGAGGTGGTAGAGAGACACTGAAGGTATCAAGGGCCAACCCTCGCATCAAGGCCTTACGGAGCTGGATTTGTATTCAACCTCTTTCTAGATCTGTCACCCACGACTCCCCTTCATGTCCAACTCTGTGCCTTATCATTCTATGAACACAGTTGATGCTTTTCTCTGGGCACATCCATCTACAATCAAATGACCAAATATATGTGATGCTTTAATAAAAAGATTTTGTGCACTTTTCACTAAGTATATCCTTAAATACTGAATGTTTCTGAAGCTACTGTAAATTATTGGGCTTCTGTTAAATTTTATTTTCTAATTGTTCATTGCTAGTATAGAAAGATACAATTTGTATTTTGACCTTTTTCCTGACACCTTGCCATTTATAAGTTTTAGGAATTTGTTTGGAGATTTCTTAATGTTTTCCAAGTATGTGACTATATTGCCTGTAAGTAAAGATGCTTTTGCTTCCTCCTTTCCGATCTGAGTATCTTTTATTTCTTTTTCTTGCCTTATTGCACTGGCTAGGACATGCAGTCAATGCTAAATGGAAGTGGCTAAAATAATATCTTTGCTTTATCCCCTATCTTGGGTGTAAAGTGGTCAGTCCTTCACCACTAAGTACGATGACAGCTGTAGATTTTTTAATGGATGCCATTTACAACATTAAGTTTCTACATCTCTCTAACTTGCTTCAAGTTTATTTCATAAATAAGAGTTGAACTTTGTAAAATGTTCTTTTTTGCATCTACTGAGACGATCATACGGTTTTCCTTTTTTATTCTATTGGTATGATAAATTACATTTTTAAAATAATTAATGGGCTATTTTTTAAAGGTTTTATTTATTTGACAGAGAGAGAGATCACAAGTAGGCAGAGAGGCAGACAGAGAGAGAGAGAGGGAAAGAGGCTCCCTGCTGAGCAGAAAGCCCAATGCAGGACTGGATCCCAGGACCCCAAGATCATGACCCGAGCGGAAGGCAGAGGCTTTAACCCACTGAGCCACCTAGGCACCCCCTAAAACTGCTTTAAAAATAGCTTATAAAGGGGCACCTGGGTGGCTCAGTGGATTAAAGCCTCTGCCTTCAGCTCTGGTCGTGGTCTCAGGGTCCTGGGCTCGGGCCCTGCATCAGGCTCTCTGCTGGGCGGGGAGCCTGCTTCTCCCTCTCTCTGCCTGCCTCTCTGCCTACTTGTGATCCCTCTGTCTGTCAAATAAATAAATAAGATCTTTAAAAAAAATAAATAAAGCAGTTTTAGGTATACAGAAACACTGAGTGGATGGTGCAGAGGTCCCATATACTCCCTCATTTTGGGGTACCTCCCATCACTTTTGTCTATTACTAACCTGATTAGTGTGTTATATTTGTTATAATTGATGAACCAATACTGATAAATTATTAATAACTAACCCCCATAGTTTACATTAGGGTTCACTCTTATGAGCTATACAATTCTATGAGTTTTGATAAATGCATAATGTCATATACCCCCCATTATAGTATTACACAAAATGGTTTCAACACCCTAACATCCTGTGCTTCACCTGTTCATCCCTTCTCTCCTCTCACTTCCCCTGGCAACCACTGATTTTTTTTTTGTCTTTGAAGGCAACCAAGTTTTCATTGAATTTTAATTTGGAATTAATGTGAATCTGGCATATTGCTAAGTACTGACTTAAAGATAGATACTATTAATAGTAACAATGGAAATGGCAGGCTAAGAGTACAGTACCAGGGATGACTATAAAGACTATGAGACCTCTCCTGCACAACAGTTAAGTAAGAATAGTGCTCGCTCAACCAAATATTCAAAATGACAGCCCCTCCTTTCTCTTAATCAGTAATCCTACCTTAGAACATTACTTAGTAAAATGCACAAAATCCTTACAATAATAGAAACAGCGTATATTGCAGGTAGGTGACTCTCGTATTTACCATCATTACATAATTAGACAAAATTTCAACAACTGCCCAAACCTACTACACAAGTAAATATTCCTTAAAACACAAATTAATGACAAGAGAATCCATGTTGCTGATGAGGTTTGTAAAATCTCATGGGCACTTTGGGGTCAGGCCAAAAACAAGCATCTGGATAATGGACCAGCCAGATATTTGGATCTTCTTGAGAATGGATTCAGGGCAAATAGTGTTCTCTGGTTTAATCTAGCAAAGTGGCTCTGTCCATCAGTGAAGGGGAGTAAAAACTTAGCTGGACTCGAATCTTTTTTTCTGCTCAACTGGTGAGTATCCTTCTGCCCCAGCAGATCTTTCTTTCCTATCCTCACACATCCAACAGTCATTCTGTAGCTGCCATGTGCTGTGGGGTCCTGTCCCAAGTACACCATAATTTTTGTAATGTCTGCAGTTTTGCCTTTTCCAGAATGTCATATAGTTTGAATCATAGAGTATAAAGCCTTTACAGATTGGCTTCTTTCACTTAGCAACATGCATTTAAAGTTCCTTCATGTTTTTTCCATGGCTTGATAATTCACACAGTATTCCATTGTATGGATATACCACAGTTTGTTTATCCATTTACTAACTGAAGAACATCTTGGTTGCTTCCAGTTTGGGGCAATTATAAATGAAGCCACTGTAAATATTCATGTATAGTTTTTGTATGGACACAAATTTTCAACTCATTTGGGTAAAAGCCTAGAAGCATTATTACAGAGCTATATGGTAAGAATATGTTTAGCATTATAAGAAACTTCCAAGCTGCCTTCCGATGTAGCTATACCACTTTTCATTCTCACCAGCAATGGATGACAGTTCCTGGTGCTCCACACCAGCTCCTCATCAAATTTGGTATTGTCAGATGTCCAGATTTTAGTTGTTCTAAGAGGTGTGCAGTGGCATCTCGTTGTTGTTTTAATGTGCAATTCCCTAATGACATATGATGTTAACCATTTTTCATGTGTGTGTTTCCCATGTGTATACCTTCTTTGGTGAGGTGTCTATTCAGGTCTTCTGCCCACTTTTTAATTGGGTAGTTCATTTTCTTACTATTGAATTTTAAGAGGTTTTTTTTTTGGGGGGGGGGAGTTTCTTTTTATGTTGGATAAGAGTCTTTTATCAGATATGTTATGCAAATATTTTCTCCCAGTCTATGGCTTTCTTTTCATTATCTTCATGGAGCTTTTGCAGAAGTTTGTACTTTTAATGAATTCTACTAATCAATTTAATTTTTACAGGTCATACTTTTGATGTGGCTTCTAAAAGGTCTTCAGTGGGGTGCCTGGGTGGCTCAGTGGGTTAAAGCCTCTGCCTTCGGCTCAGGTCATGATCTCAGAGTCCTAGGATCGAGCCCCATGTCAGGCTCTCTGCTCAGCGGGGAGCCTGCTTCCCCCACTCTCTCTGCCTGCCTCTCTGCCTACTTGTGATCTCTCTCTCGCTCTGTCAAATAAATAATAAAATCTTATTAAAAAATAAAAATAAATAAAAGGTCATCAGCAATGCCAAAATCTCTTAGATTTCCCCCATGCTATCTTCGAGAAGTTTTACAGTTGTGCATCTCATACTTAGGTCTATGATCCACAGTGAGTTAATTCTTATGAAGGGTATAACATCTATATCTAAATTCATTTCTGTGCATGCTCACGTCCAGTTGTCCCAGCACAATTTGTCTCTTCTGTATTTCATTTTGATATTAATACTAACCTATATTCTAGTCATTTAATTCTCTCTTCAGCTGCACCTAGTCTGCTGCTAAACCCTAACACTAAGTTCTTAATTTTGGTTTGGGGACTGTCAGGGTGAGAACTTCCACTGGGTTATTTTCTAAATCTGTTTTTTCACTTATTATAATTTCTAGTCCTCCTCAACATTTTGAAGTCTTGTCTTTTATCACTTTAAATATAATAAGCATAGTTACTTTAAAGTTCCTGTTTAACAATTTGAACATCTGAAGCATCTGTGGGTCTATTTCTACTTTCTATTATTTTTGCTATTTCCTGTTCATGTTGCCTTATCTTGTGGTGCACCTCTTTATCGTTGATTGTGTGCCAGACATTGTATTTTTAAAACCATCTGTGGAGGGGCGCCTGTGTAGCTCAGTTGGTCAAGCAAATGCCTTTGGCTCCAGGTCATGATCCTAGAGTCCCAGGATTGAGTCACACATTGGGCTCCCTGATCAGCAGGGAGTCTGCTTTTCCCTCTCACCACTGCCCCCTCATGCTTGCTTGCTCTCATTCTCTCTGATAAATAAATAAAATCTTTTTTAAAAAATGGTCTGTGGAATCTTTAGAGACTTGGGATTACATTTGCTTCTGCCAGGTGCCTATGAGAACCTCCATTGTAGGATCACTTTGATCCAATTCTAGTGCTTGAGACTTCCTAAATCACACAAAGAACCTATAACCACATAGTAATCCATATGAAGGCAAGTTTACTTCTATTTCATCTTCATACCCCTCCCAAGGCTGCATCTCAATCTACTTTGTCAACCCAAAGTATAAAAAAGAGTTTACCAAGGCTTCCACCTCTGGTAAACTCTGAACTCTAACATTTCTTTTTAATGTACTTTTAAAAATTTTATTAACATATAATGTATTATTTGCTTCAGGAGTACAGGTCATGAATTCCAACATTTTTGTCCTCTTAGGCTCCCCAGATCACATGAGGCTGTCAGAAACACTGCTCTGCCTTTAAGCTGCTCTATCTGAATGGCATACACTCAAAAACCAGGATGACCTCTCTAAATTCCCACCATCTCTTGGATCTTATTTGGTAATTTTTCACTATCTTGGAATTTCTCCAGTGCCTTCAAGCATAGGTTTTAATATTAGTTCCAGTCTTATCTGTCCTCAGATCTGCAGAAGTCAGAATGAGACCCTTCATCCTATGACTTCCATGAATATTATGCCTCTTGTGGCCCCTAACATAACTGATTTTATACTAAATTGTGCCTATGTGCTCTACTCCACCCCTCTAGAACGCTAGGATCAGATCTCATCCATGTAGCATTTTATCCTCTTCCCAGAACAATTATTTCTTAAATTGAACCAACCAGTCTTTGATGATATTGCTAATTATTCATGTCCACAAAACCTTTGTTTTAGTTTTTTTTTCTGCTTATAAAAAGCAGTTTTATTTTTTTCTTTCCAAATTTTTATTTAAATTCTAGTTAATCTAGTTAATCTAGTATAATATTGCTTGCAGGAGTAGAGGTTAGTGACTCATCATTTAACAAGTAACACAGTGCTCGTCATAAAAAGTGCCCTCCTTAAGGTCCATCACCCAGTTATCCCATCCCCTACCCACCTCCCTCCATCAACCCTCAGGCTTATTCTCTATCATTGAATTTCTTATGGTATGTTTCCCTCTCTCTTTTTTTTCCCCTTCCCATATGTTCATCTGTTTTGTTTCCTAAATTCCACATATCAGTGACATCACATGGTATTTTGTCTTTCTCGGATTTATTTTGTTTAGCATAATACTCTCCAGCTTCACCTATGTCGCAAATGGTTAAGATTGCATTCTTTTTGATGGCTGAGTAGTATTCCATTGTATATTTCCACACCTTCTTTATCCATTTATCAGTCAATGGACACTTGGGCTCTTTCCATAGTTTGGCTATTGTTCATAATGCTGTTTTAAACAACAGGGTGAATATACTCCTTCAAATCTCTATTTTTGTATCCTTTGGTAAATATGTAGTAGCACCATTGCTGGGTTACAGGACAGTTCTATTTCTAACTTTCTGAGGAACCTCCATACTGTTCTCCAGAGTGGTTGCACCAGTTTGCATTCCCACCAACAATGCAAGAGGGTTCTCCCCTTTCTCCACATCCTCATCAACATCTGTTGTTTCCTGTGTGGTTAATTTAGCCATTCTGACAGGTGTGAGGTGGTATCTCATCATGGTTCTGATTTGTATTTTGATGGTGAGCGATGTTCAACATCTTTCCATTGTCTGTTAGCCATCAGAATGTCTTCTTTGGAAAAAAGTCTATTCATGTCTTTTGACCACTTTTTAACTGGATTATTTGTTTTCTGTGTGTTGAGTTTGGTAAGTTTTTTATAGATTTTGGATATTAACCCTTTATCGGATACATCATTTGCAAAAAATCTCATTGTAAAATCAGTAAAATTTCATTTATGTAATCATCATTAAAAACACTTTCTCCTTTCCTATTTGCTGTCAATGTTTACAGTTTCTGCAAGAAAAGACCTCATTTATTTTAATGTCTTTTTATCAAAATATGACTCTATTATGTCACTTATTTCAAGACCATCTTTATACTTCTCAGATGTGCCTTATGACGTGCATATATGTGTTCAAACACACACACACACACACACACACACACACATTTAAATGCATGATTTCACATTGATTTTATTTTGAAAATTTCTTTGATACTTCTTAGGAACTATCAATAGAACACTTTAGGAAACCACTAAGCTCTATATTCTGAACAGAAAATAACCTAGAAAATCTTTATGTATAAAGAAATTAGTGACTTTTTAAAAATGTGTTTTTGTGCTCCTTAATTTCAGTGGTTCTCCTTCACTAAGGAGCCACATGTCAAAATGCTTAGGAATTCATTGTCTTTTTCTGTGGAGAAAGAATTAAATGCATCACAAGGTTGACAATCTGCTCTGAAACCTCTAGGACCAACAGCAAGGAAGGAAAATCTACTTAGGGGAACTCATATCTTTCTGAGTAGCAGAAACACCTTTTTGGTTGCAGCTTTTTGGGACTAAGTCCACATCAATAAGTGCTCAGGAAGAAGCTTCTAATTCCTCAGGGTTGGCTAGATGCCAATGCTTACATTTCTGTAAATCATATATTTCCTCTTTCTTAAAAGATCTCATACTATTTGTTTAATATGTACCTTCCTTGCTGGAGTTGAAACTTTTAGTGCCAAGGACAATTCCTATATTGCCTTCAGTAAACATAAGGGATAACATTTAGCATTTTGGTGAGTTTGCACTTCTAAAAGCTAAGTTTAATTTTCCTTTATAGTCTGAGAGACAAGTAAGCCAAATCTACACTAGATGTCTTACCCTCCCCAGCATATCTTGGATTTTGACCATGTACTGGAGGGTGGGGGTGATTAGCCCATCTTGATTCCATCTCAGAGACCAAAGTTATAACCAGCATTATTGGTCAGGGACTGGTTGAATTTCTCTTTATTTTTGGCAATAAGTGTCCCTTTGACACCCAGGAAAATACTCACTGGTAACAAAAACAACCTTCAATTATTCAGGAGTTGATCATTCAGATCCCCTCCTTCTTGTATTCTTTTCCCCACCTACTCTCTAACTGATGGATTACTCCCTGGTAAACAAGCCATTGAAGGCTGGCCAGAGTAAGGAGCACAAATCCAGTCAGTGGACTCTGTGAGGAGCTAGAAACTCTAATGGAGCACACAGAGTTGGTGGATGGCTAAAACACCATCTGAAAGTGTGGAGAATTTTCCTGATACCACTAACTATTCTTGGTAGTTCATCTGCCCAGTCAACGATCATTCCATGATGTTACCAGTTTTGTCTTTCCATTTTCTAGGTGGTGATACTCTGTCGTCCCAGCTTCTCCACTTACTCAATGTGTAAAATAAGACACTCCATTTCACTCTCTGAGCCTCATTTCATCATCAGTAAAACAGAATGGGGAAGCTGACAGCTTTGCTCTGTGGACCAGAGCATTAATTGCAAAAATGAAATAACGTATGAAAGTGCTCTCCGAATGTAGAGGAGCATTCTAATTTTACGTCATTACCAACATAAATTGTTTTTCCGTGGTTTAAATCTTAATTAGAATGCCGATTTCCCCTCTCGAAGGGACATGGTTGCACATGGGCTATGGTGCTGGATGAAGTC
This sequence comes from Procyon lotor, assembly GCA_028646535.1. Taxonomy (NCBI): domain Eukaryota; kingdom Metazoa; phylum Chordata; class Mammalia; order Carnivora; family Procyonidae; genus Procyon; species Procyon lotor. The sequence continues at coordinate 117,364,254 of CM053608.1, read as the reverse complement.
CTGGGTGTTTGCACACTTCATATCCATGCCAAATTCCTCATCAACTGCTTACCTTGGGAGGTTTCCTTAATGACGGAAACAAAAATTCAGCAGCAGAAGTAGAAAGGGTTGTCAACACAGCAGCCACATCGGAGGGAAGCAATGAAAGAGAAAAAAAAAAAACATAAGGGAAACTCAGCATCTTGATAACATGATCTGAAAGGTACTCTATTTTACAAAGACAAGAAGCCGAATTCACTTTATGCCTGAAGTGATAAACTATTACATTTGTTTAATGGGGCACCTGGGTGGCTCAGTCAGTTAGGAGTCCGACCCTTGGTTTCAGCTCAGGTCATGATTTCAGCGTCATAGGATCGAGCCCCACAGTGGGCTCTGTGCTCGGTGGGGAGTGTGCTTGAGATTCTCTCTCCCTCTGCACCTCCCCCTGCTCCCTCTCTCTCTAAATAAATGAGTAACTTTTAAATAAATAAAACCCATGGTTCTCAACTATTTTTACATATTTCAACACTAAAGAGAAATTTAAGACCAAGTTACAGCCTTCTCCCATCACTAGCCACACACACACTTTTTGAAACTTTCACCTTTGCATGTTACTTTTTCAAAAGTGAATGAAATTACCACCCCTGGAGGAAACTCTGAAAAGCAAACAGTTTTCAAAGTAACAAACCAGTAGGCTGACCTGCTCTGCAAATATTTTTCATGTATACAAAATTAAAAGGCTGAACTATGATTTTTATGCAATGTGATCCTATGGCAGTTCGTAGCCTTCCTGATGTGACTGTTTTTAAGTAACTTCTAGTATCATCCACTCATAAACTGTGAAATTATCATGAAGTAGAAATGAGGGAATTTTTCCTGTGGCTTTATTCCTTCTTCACAAGGAATAAAACCTGGAGGACAACAAAACAGATTTTCTAGGGCAGAGGGCATGGAAATCAAAAGGTACAGGCAAAAATAGCACGGTGACCTTTCTCCAGCATTGGGCCCAACACTCTGCACAGAGCTCTGAGGGCCCTAGATAAAACCCGGAGCTCAGCAACAAGGGAAGAATGTCCACAGATTGTAAAATCAGGTAGACAACTCTGAAGTTTCAAATGTAGGGGGAAAAAACATGACATTCCCATAATGATGAAGCTGAAAATCATCTTCTCGAAATTCTGATTGTGCTGACAAGATCCCTTAGGTCATCACCTAGATGGTTAGGCACAACGGGAATGTGGCTTTTTAATCTTCAAGTTTTAGAGGAGAACCCTACCTAGAAAACCTGGCATCTCTGGCTACTGCCAAGAAAGTCTCAACATTCTGCCTACCCTTTCAAACAGAATAAACATTTATGAATGTTGTAAGAAAAATGCACGAGTGCATTTAATTCTTAAGAAAGCAATGGGATCTTTGCTCGCTGCATAAACTTTTGAGGTTTCTGCCAAGAAATTTTCCTTAAGTGGAACACTGCTCTGGAAGGCATCTGTTCTGAGCAGGTAGAGCATAATGAAAACATCATGCACAGTACTTTTGACTAAACCTTCTCTTACTTTACTTGCTTTATTTTTTAAAAGCCATTTAAATCACCGCTCTATTTAACAAAGGACAGACAAGTCACGGGTTATAATAAGGCAATCATACGAAACAGCATGGAGCAAGTTAATAAAATAAACGTTCCACATTAAGGTTACAAGGAGCCAAGCAACCTAATGGGGGTAGAATGTGCAATCCCAGGGATCTCTCCAGAGTTTTCATGAGCTTCTTTTGGGCCACAACTGTGTAATAATCAGCAGCAACAACAGCAGCAGCAGCAGCAGCAGCAGCAGAAGCAGCAGCAAAGACGAAGTGCTGGTTTGTAACCGATAGTATATTTACCTCCTGGGCTAATAATAAAGCTATCCTATTTTTAATGACTTTCCAGTGTGGTTTTCCTTAGTCTTCTTAGGAAACCAATCTTATTTCAGCATTATAAATATTTTTTTAAAATATATCCCTTTCACTTAGAAAGACAGCGCATATGGGAATGGCAATATGCTTCTGCTATGTTTTTCTGTGTTTCTCAAGATTGCTTAGGAATAAATGGAGGGGCGCTTGCATGGCTCAGTCAGTTAAGCATCCGACTCTTGTTTTCATCTCAACTCGTGATCTCAGGGTCATGAGATCAAGCCCCATGTCAGGCGTGGAAACTGCTTAAGATTATCTCTCTCCCTCTCCCTCTGCTCCCTCCTCCCCTCTTCTTCCTCTCTTTTTTCTTTCTTAAAAAAAAAAAGGAAAAAAGAATGGAGACTGGAGCATGGGGAAAAGGGAAGTCACTAAATGGACCTGCTGCTATCCACATTTACTCATCATTTCGTTTAGAACAAAGATCTTTACTAAATAAGGAAAAGCAAGTCTCTTAGTGTACTACAACTATACTTCGTTAATTGGTAAAGATTTCCTGAGATGTGAATTAAAAGTCAAGCAACTAAGTCATCCTAATTCAGAACCACGATTTACCACCCCAGTCCCCAGAGGCTACATGACATTTGCCAGTAGTTGTAAAGAAAAAATTTTCCAATATGAGTAATACTTATACTATAACTAAATATAGTATGCTATCCCTTGAAAAAAAACTAATACGCTGTTACAATGTAAAAAGTTTTCATACATACATATGAAAAGGAATAATATAAACCATCTACCAGAAACATCAATATTCGTATTTTTATAAATTAAGACCTTTGCTAATTGTATCAATAAAGTCATTTCAACAAAGAGTTTCCTCTAACTCTCAGTAAGGTCCAGCCTATTACAGATCCGGGCAAGGCTCAGAGAGAGGCAACACCCTTGCCAAGCAAACATTCAATCAACTACAAAGAACATACCTTCACACCAACCTCACTGACCCACAGGCCCAGGCTTGGCTGCTGACTCATCAGAAAGTGCAGCATTCTGTGGACACTCAGGGAACCATCTGGGTACCAACCACAACTCTCCACTAACTACCTTCTCATACACCTTCAAAACAAAGTCCTTGTTTCTAATCATGTGAGCCTCTGCAAGTCATCATGAGATCTGTGTGTGTGTGAATTCCAAAGAAATAAACTGAACACAATCTGACATTTCAGAAGCCAACAAGGTTGTGTTTCTAGATCGCAGAATTTGGAGAGAAAAGAAGGAGGTGCATTGTCGGGCTGGCACTCAATATTTGCTCAATAAACGTTAGCCATTCTGTGTACGGTCTCTGTGTGCCGGGTCACCTGAGGGTCATATGCAAAACTTGAAGAATGAAATAAAATAGAATGAGGAGGTTGGACTATAATGTCGACAATCTCTTCCTACTCAGGAACTGTTTCACAGTAACATATAATGTTAGAAACCTTGGTGGGAATTATGTGAGTCATTTTATAATTTTGTATGGCCCATGAAGAAGGAAGTGATTTTGAAATCAAATGTACTATTTTCAGTAAGTGTATCATTTGAAATAATTTCCCTAACATTTATTATATGTAAAAATAAATTTTAACTTCTCCTACTTTCCAAAAAAAAAAAAAACAAGAAAGAAAAGAAGGAGGTGCTGTTCTACATGGATAGTAGCTCTATTTGGCCAAACACCAAAGCTGCCTTTCCCTCTCAGGATGAGCAAGTCAATGGATCTCTTCAAGGTCACTCACACCAGGTATATTCACCGCCCCACCCCTGTCATTTCCATGCCTTGATGCCATTTCTGTCTCCCCAGTTTGTCTGACCAAATTCCCGCACTATCCAAGACACGGCTCAAAGCTCAATTCAACTCTTCCAATTCCTCAACCATTGCTGGAGACCACCTTGGCCTTTACCACCGCTGACAGGATACCCCAGGATCTCTATGGCCAACAAAACGGCTTAGCACTTCTTGGCACACATCAAGTCCTGCAGCCTTCGGGAACTCTGTCCATTCCTGAATCTCGTGTAGCCTTAAAATTTCAACTCCCCGAGGGGCGCCTGAGTGGCTTAGTTGGTTAAGCATCTGCCTTCGGCTCAGGTCATGATCCCAGGGTCCTGAGATCGAGCCCCGCATCGTGCTCCCTGATCAGCAGGGAGTCTGCTTCTCCCTGTCCCCCTGCCTGCCACTCTGCCTACTTGTGGTCTCTCTCTGTCAAATAAATGGAATCTTAAAAAAAAAAAAATTTTCAACTCCCCGAAAGCAGAGGTCACGCCACAAGCTACTTACAAGAACTCAGAACTCATTTTTTTTTACATTATTGAGTTAAACATAATCCAGATGTGAAGATTTTCTTTAATTACCACCACAATCCCAAAATTTGGCAGCAAGAAAATGTCATCTGTTTTCAATGATTTATTTAAAAATAGGTATTTCTGTAGACCAGCATTTCATATAGAGAAGTTCAATTGGATGTTAACAACGGTCAAACCCTCAAAAAGCTCAGAGGTCACCTAGTTCAGAAAAGCAGTTTGATATGATGAGAGGAGAAACACACATGGTCACAGGACTATAAAGAAGAGGAGGACCTATACTGGGTCAGGTCTTGAAGAGTTGGTCCTTAATTCAGTAGGTAGTCCAGACATGGGAAGTTTAACAAACAACTGAAATAAAGCAGTATAAATAGCATGTTACCACAATAACCCTATATAAGCTGTAGTTCTTTCCTCATACCTCACGTTGGAAGATTTATAGGACGAGGTGTCTTCTGTCCATTATTTGCACCCTATCAACTATACTTAGCTTCTCTGAAGTTAGATGGCCAGAGACCCCAATGTGCATGAGCCCTAACATGAGTCAATATTTCAGGAGACGTGACAGATCACGGTCTTCTGAAAGAGGAACTTCTCTTCCGTGTGTTAACTACTTTATTGATTGAATGTCGAAAATTGCCATAACCTCTATCTGAAAGATATACAGCTAAATGACATGTCTCCTGGAGATGAGTCCAAGGAAATGTATTTCTTTCTTTTTTCTTCTTTTTTTTTAAGTTTATTAGCAAAAGGCATTTTTTCAGATGATATCTTCACATATTGAGACAAGGTGGCTGTGGCTGGGAATTGCTGAGCCTGAGTCAACATGTATTTTTTAGATTTTTTTTTTTAACCTGCTCTTCTACGCTAGTTCTGCACCTCAGCTAACAAGGGATTGCTCTCTTCATTTTTTGTTTGTTTGTTTGTTTTTGAACTTTCTAAAATTAACATATAATGTATTATTTGTTTCAGGGGTACAAGTCTATGATCATCAATCTTACACAATTCACAGCTCTCACCATAGCACATACCCTCCCCAATGTCCATCACCCAACTACCCCATCCCTCCCTCCCCTCCAGCAACCCTCAGTTTGTTTCCTCAGATTAAGAGTCTTTTATGGTTTCTCTCCCTCCCTGGTTTTGTCTTGTTTCATTTTTTCCTCTCTTCCTCTATGATCCCTTACCGTATTTCTTAAATCCCACATATCCATGAGATCATATGGTAATTATCTTTCTCTGACTAATTTCACTTAGCATAATACCCTCCAGTTCCATCCAAGTCAGTGCAAAGGGCAAGATTCCAACTTTTTGACGCTGCATACTATTCCATTGGATATATACACCACATCTTCTTTATCCATTCATCTGTGGATGGACATCTAGGCTTTTTCCACAGTTTGGCTATTGTGGACATTGCTGCTATAAACACTGGGGTGTACGTGCCCCTTCTGATCATTACATTTGCATCTTGGGGTAAATACCCAGTAGTGCAATTGCTGGGTCATAGAGTAGCTCTATTTTCAACTTTCTGAGAAACCTCCATACTGTTTTCCAGAGTAGCTGCACTAGTTTGCATTCCCACCAACAATGTAGGAAGGTTCTCCTTTCTCCACATCCTCACCAACACCGGTCATTTCCTGACTTCTTAATTTTAGCCATTCTGACTGGTGTGAGGTGGTCTCTCACTGTGGTTTTGATTTGTATTTCCCTGATGCCAACTGATGTTGAGCACATTTTCATGTGTCTGTTGGCCATGTGTATGTCTCCTTTGTAGAAATGTCTGTTCCTGTCTTCTGCCCATTCCTTGATTGGATTATTTGTTCTTTGGGTATTGAGTTTGATAAGTTCTGTATAGATTTTGGACACTAGCCCTTTATCTGATATGTCATTTATAAATATCTTCTCCCATTCTGTTGGTTATCTTTTGATTTTATTGATTGTTTCTTTTGCTGTGCAAAAGCTTTTGATCTTGATGAAGTCCCAATAGTTCATTTTTGCCCTTGCTTCCCTTGCCTTTGGTGATGTTTCTAGGAAGAAGTTGCTGTGGCTGAGGTCAAAGAGGTTGCAGCCTGTGTTCTCCTCAAGGATTTTGATGGATTCCTGTCTCACATTTAGGTCGTTCATCCATTTGAGTCTATTTTTGTGTGTGGTCTAAAGAAATGTTGCAGTTTCATTCTTCTGCATGTGCATGTCCAATTTCCCCAACACCATTTGTTGAAGAGACTGTCTTTTCTCCGTTGGACATTCTTTCCTGCTCTATCAAAGATTAGCTGACCATAGAGTTGAGGGTCCATTTCTGGGCTCTCTATTCTGTTCCACTGATCTACGTGTTGGTTTTTGTGCCAGTACCATGCTATCTTGATGATTACAGCTTTGTAATAGAGCTTAAAGTCAGAAACTGTGAGGCTACCAGCTTTGCTTTCTTTTTCAACATTCCTCTGGCTATTTGGGGCCTTTTCTGGTTCCATAAAAATTTTAGAATTATTTGTTCCATATCTTTGGAAAAAGTTAATGGTATTTTGATAGGGATTGCATTAAATGTGTAGATTGCTCTAGGTAGCATAGACATTTTCACAATACGTGTTCTTCCAGTCTATGAGCATGGAACATTTTTCCATTTCTTTGTGTCTCCTTAAATTTCTTTCTTAAGTGTTCTGTAGTTTTCTGAGTAGATTCTTTGTTTCTTTGGTTACATTTATTCCTAGGTATCTTATGGTTTTGGGTGCAAAATGGGATCAACTCCTTAATTTCTCTTTCTTCTGTCTTGTTGTTGGTGTACAGAAATGCAACTGATTTCTGTGCACTGATTTTATATCCTGACACTTTACAGAAGTCCTGTATGAAGCATGGGGAAAAAAGACATGAATTCTATGTGCTTTATTCCCCTAGCGCTGGAGTTTTGCAGTTCTCATTAGTTGGTAAACTTGGTCTTGGCTGGATGTTCTTGCTGATCTTCTGGGAGAGGGGCCTTTTGCAGTGGTTCTCAAATGTCTTTGCCTGAGGCAGAATTGCACCACCCTTGCCAGGGGCTGGGCTAAGTAATCTGTTTCTCTGAACACTTTCGTACAGCTTTGGAGGATGGGAATGAAGATGACAGCCTCCCAATCTCTGGCACCAGAGGAGCCAAGAGCTTGGGTCCCCCTCCTGAGTGAGCCCTCAGAGAAAAGCAGTCAATCACTCCCATCTCCCTGGTCTCCAGCCACACTCCGTGCTCATCTAGCCTGTGATTGAGCGTTTCTATCCCTGGTGCACAGCCCAGTTGGAGTCTTCAAACCAAGTGGATTCCTACAGTGTGCTCCCATGCCGCTCCTCCTGGAGGAGGAAGGTGAGTCTCCCTGGATCTGCCACTTGTGGGTTCCCTGCTCAAAGACAGTGGCCTGACTGTGCCTCAGATCAGTGTAAGGTAACCCAGAGCTGAGAGCCCACTGTTCGGCTCCGTCTTTACCGCCAGCCTCCTCCTGATACCTGGGAGCTCTGCGGCCCTCAGACAGCCCCGGTCTTTCTGTGACCCCACGGGTCCTGAGACCACTCTGTCCCCGCGAGGGCTCCACCCCCCGCTTAGCCTCTGGAGTGACCTCCTTCAGTGGAGCAGACTCTGAAAGTCCCAATTTTGTGCTCTGAGGCTCTGCTGCTTGCCAGGAGCTGGCCCCTCCCGCTGCGAGCTATCTTCCTGTATGTCACCTTGGATTCACTTCTCCACAGGTCCTACCTTTCAGAAAGTCACGTATTTCAAGAAGTCCCTGATCACCCCTTCCACTTTCACATGGAGAACAAAACACTGAGTCGCCAAAATTGTCCAAGTACTCTGTGAACCAGTAGGTACTCTTTGAGTACCAATTCCTGTGCTGCAAAGTATACGTGCTTTGAGGGATATTCAGGGGAGGGAGGCATGCTCTTAGAGCTCAAGAGGGTTTACATCTTGTGAAAGAGACAGATACATACATGTACAACTCTAAGTGTCACAGCACAGATAGGAACAAAGCTCTATTCGGTCAACAAATATTTAACACCCACTGAGTGCTACTTGGTTATAATACAAAAATCAGTGAGATATGTTGTCTTTCAAACAACAACTGAACTTACATACACACATTACAATACAAGGTGATGTGCACAGCAATCGCCCCAGAGAGGGCAAGATCAGTTGAAAAAGAGGCGGAGGTTCTCAGAAGAGAAAACCCCTAAGGATAATTGGGAAGGCTAAAGAGAGTCGCCAACCTGACAAGGCAAGGCAATGGCATCCCAAAGGGGAAAAGTCTGTGCAAAAGGCCTCAGAACACACAGCCCACTTGAAGACCAGAGAATTGCAGGATAGTTCTGCTGCCAAGCCGAGTAGTTTGGCCACACAGAGACACTGGGACACAGGGTGCTACAGGATTGGGGTTTTCTCCAATAGGTGGGTATAAAGGTTTCTCTTCAACCAGGATTTATTGCCTGGGGTTTGAAGAAAAGTTCATCTGCCTGCGCGCCAGCAAGTTAATACGTCCATACGTCTAAAACACATAAGAAGCACGTCTATGAATTATAAAACAGAAGGGGCTACACACGCCTTTTGAAGAGCCTTTGAAACCTATGACAAAGGCTGGTTTGAAAGCTTTAAAAACAAGTTAGCAGATTATAAAGCTCACAGGAAGCACAGCAAAATTTTCGGCACACTCAAAGCAGCCAATCCATTCGAGGGAAGTGTTATCAACCACAGGAGACTTTGAACCCAATATACCAGGTTTGCTTTGGAAGAGCACATCTTCTAGAATCTACTGGACTTAAGGGCGCCTGGGTGGCTCAGTTGGTTAAGCAACTACCTTCGGCTCAGGTCATGATCCTGGAGTCCCAGGATCGAGTCCACATCAGGGTCCCTGTTCTACATAGAGCCTGCTTCTCCCTCTGACCTCTTCCCTCTCATGCTCTCTCTTTCTCAAATAAATAAAATAAAAATAAATCTTTAAAAAAAAGAAGAATCTACTAGATTTAAGATATATGTTAATAAGTTAATCCCCTATTCCTATGACTTTGATCTTGCCACCTATAGATTTTGCTAACTGTGGTGCTTTTCAAGAACACAAACCCTGGCGGTTGGTGAGAGGCTGCTACGGTTCAATGAGATGACCCAATAGGGCCCAGGGTGAGTGGGGGAAGGTTATAAAGTCAGGAGGAGGAGGATGGACTGGGAGAAAACAGAGAGGTGAGAAAACCATGGTTTGGATAAAGTTAAAGAGCAAAGACCCCAGAGGGGTCAGAAGAGAAGATGTGACAAGTCACTGAGCGGAATGTAGCGTTTCAGGGCATTAAACCCTGACCTGGTCATGGCAGTACACCTTACTGGGGTGCCTGACTGGCTCGGTCGATAGTGCATGCAACTCTTGATCTTGGGATTGTGAGTTCAAGCCATATGGTTAATGGCATCAATTAGAGCCCTGTCTTTCATAAACACATAGGAGAATCTCAAAGAATAAATGATGAAGGAACGGCGTGACCGTGGGGCATTAATAGGCTGCCAACTCCTACCTCCCTCGGGAAGGCAAGAGACTGAGCATCCTGAATTAGGCTATGAATAAAGCCACAGAAAGTGCAGGGAGATGTGCTGGGAGCAAATCTTAGAAAGGGAACAGTGGACACAAAGTTGGAGAGCACAGGATAAGTTCAGGGAGTTGCAGGTAGACCGAGCTAATGGAGAGCAATAAAGGAGAAATAACACACAGCAACTCAAGTGCACAGAGCACTGGGGGCCATGCTGACTTTGACTTTTTCCAGAAGCAACTGCCCCGGATGGTTTGTGCAGTGAGGATAACACGGCCAGATGTGTTCTAGGAGGGGGTGATGGAGGCCCCATCAGAGAGGTCAGCAGAGAGGTACGTACTGATGACTCTAAACGGCGCCAACCACAGCGTAAGTTGGCACCACTGCAAAGGCAAGAGACATAGTAGATGGTAAAGGAGAGAACAAGAGACGTTTTGAAGGAGGACGCTGAAAGCCCGCTGACTGGCATGCCCCACGCGCCCACCATGACCGCCAAGGACGGAGCCACTGCTGGGAGCTGTGGAGTGATTGCACACAGTACTCCCTGCTCAGTACTCCCTGCTCAGTACTCCTCGCTCAGACCATATGGCTGACCTGAGGAGGAGGATGGAGGCTAAAATGACTTTACTTATCTTGATGTTTAATACGCTGTGAGTTTAAAATTTTAACTTCAAATGCATGGTAATCACATCCCAATAATCTGAATATTCCCTTACAGAAAACGTCTTCTTTTAAAAAAGTCTCAGTCCACTTAACCTGCTTTCATTTGCCATAAAACTCAAAAAGAAAAACAACTAGTTTTGCACCAGAATGGAAAGACTTGTGGTTTGACTTTGTTCTTTTTGGTATATTTGCACTACATCCTTGTGGCATGACCATATGGAATTTCCTTCTATCTTTTTTTGAAAATTTTATTTTTTAATCATCTCTACAACCAAGACAGGGCTCGAACTTACAACCCTGAGATCAGGAGTCACGCGCTCCACCGACCAAGCCAGGCCGGCAGCCATGGAATTTGTGTGAGTAAAATAGGATAGTGGTGAAGGGTCAGAATTGGGAGCCAGACAACTCTAGCTCTGCCACCATCTATGTTGACGTTGGGCATGTTCGTGCAACCCCTCGGAGCCTCAGTTTCTGTGTCCATAAAATGGGGATGGAAGAGCACTCCTTCAGGGCTACTGAAAGATGGCAGAGGGTCCTAAGGCTAACTCCCCGCCCCCCAGCCACATTAGCACACAGTCATCGCTCAATAAATGTTAGCTAGTTACAACATTTGTTACAACAAACAGCCTCCAGGATGACACACGCAACACGCCAACTTAGCCCAAACTCCTTTTCATCTAGGAAAATGTTACTGAGAGCTGAAGAATGACAGCAGTTTTGTTTGTTTGTTTGTTTTGTTGTTTGGTGAAAGAGAAAACTCATGTTGTTAAAAATAACGCTCTTCAAACAGGGAGAGCAGAATGTTGGTAACTGTTAGAGCACAACCAACAGATACGGGGATGTCATTATGCTCTCTTAAGCAAGTTCAAAATGTTCAAAATGTTTTCAGTGTTCAGAAATGAGTTTTAGAGAAAAAAAGAATCCTCAAGCATTAAACTGAATATAGCATGTACTGAGTCGAGACGTCTTTGCGGGGGAGAGAGGAGTGACTGGGCGGGTCGGCAGCAGTGAGGACCAGCGCTACCCGCTCCAGGTGGGGGGGACCCCAGACCCTGCAAGGGGCCCTGCTGTTCGGCTTACTGTAATGATGGGGGAGCCTCAGGGATGCATATTACCAATGCCATAGTGATGTGTGCCTATGACGTCACTTCTAAACCAGGATTTTATCCCTTACGGAAAAAAAAAAGTTTTGTTTTTTTAAAAAAACATGTATAATAAAAGGTGGGAAAGAATAGAAAGAAAACCCCTTGGAAATCATTAGATAAACATGTATAAAGCTGGGCACTTCCCTAAGAACTGAGCTATATTCAATTTTCTAAAAAAGAACTATATTAAATTTTAAAGAACTGAACTATATTAAGTAGTCTAGAGCAGGTGCGTAAGTGTGGACACTAGAGCCGGCTTCCTCAAGCTGACCACAGCCGACACCTGGCCCAGTACTGCTGCCTTGACCTACAGGGTGAAGACTCCCGTGACAGTTGGCAAAGTGGCCACAGGGATAAAGAGGCAAATGTTTAAGAGTCTTCATTTTAGGGGCGCCTGGGTGGCTCAGTGGGTTAAAGCTTCTGCCTTCGGCTCAGGTCATGATCTCAGGGTCCTGGGATGGAGCCCCACATCGGGCTCTCTGCTCAGCGGGGAGCCTGCTTCTCCCCCTCTCTCTCTGCCTGCCTCTCTGCCTACTTGTGATCTCTCTCTCTGTCAGATAAATAAATAAAATCTTTAAAAAAAAAAAAAAAGAGTCTTTATTTTAAAAATGACCTCATATTTAAAACTTGTCATTTATTTTTGCAGTCTGTGAACTAATGGTTCTTCCCCATGCCACTCGCTGAAGACCTAGAAGTCCCGGGGAAACTGGCCATGGGAGAGCCAAGGTCAGCAGGAGGACAGGAACCCAGGCGGCAAGCAGAGTTGGTTCTTGAATTTTCAAGTGAGGACCAGAGAGCGGACTCGCCCTGGAGGCCAGGAGGAATGTTTACAGTTCCCTACTGAAGTCCTCTGAAACAATAGGGAGATGAGGAGATTTAAAACGAAACAAAAGCTGCTATTCTGTGCGTCATTGTCAAAAACATCTTCTACGATAAAGACTATCAACTTTATAGCAGAAGCAATAAACTTCTGAACAGCAAAACCTTGCGATGACCACGATGACCACGGGAGGTTTTCTAATCAATTCAGGCCTCATAAAATCAGTGGCATTATTTTAAAATTCTGATGATTCCAAAAAATGTTTTAGGGTTCTAAGAGTACGCAAATATAATATAGTAAAATGCTAAATTTTTAAATCCTTGCTTTCTTTCCACACAACTGTGTATAATCTGTCTGCTACGTTGCAAGACATGACTCCAAATGGTATCACCCAGACCATTTCACTCAGTGAGCAGGAAGACACGCAGTGGGGAACCTCTTCTTGGAACTGACTAAAGCCCCTTGGCGTCGAATGGCTGGCAAATAATTGATACTCGGTGCAGGCTGGTTAAAGGACCCAGTCAACCAGCCAATGTGTTAGCAACCTCTCCCACCACAAGGTTCATCTCTGCTGTAACATGAGTAACTGTAAATATGCTTCTAATAAAAATTTTGCTGGCTAAAATTATTTTTTTTAATAAACAAAATTAAAGGTACTCAAGTTGAGTCTTAAATCTAAAAACCCCCACTTCAGAGGAGGGGAGGGGGCTGAAGGTTGAACCACTCACGAATGGCCAGTGCTGAATGAATCCTGCCTTCATCAGTCATAACACCCTAACAGGTGGGGCTCAGAGACCATCCAGGTTGCTCAACAGCCGGAGGAGCCGGGAGGGTGGCTTCTCCAGAGCAGGACATGGACGCCATGCGCCCCTTCCCATGCACCCTGCCCTGGGCATCTCCTCCATCTGGCTGTTTGAGCTGCATCAGGATAATAACAATAAACAGAATAAACTGACAACCTCATAAACAGACTTTTCCTTGAGTTCTATGAGGTATAGCGAAGTATCACACCCAAGGACGGGTTGCAGGAAGCTGGGTCAGTCAGAAGGGCAGATGACCCAACCCGGGACTCACACTGGCGTCGGAGGTGGGGACGGAGGAGGAGGCCAGTCCTGTGTGGCTGAGCCCCTAACCTGTGGGATCTGACAATGACTCCAGGCAGACCGGTGTCAGGACTGAACGGGATTGCAGGGCACCACGCCGGTGCCCACGGAGGACAGGACAACTTGCTGGTGTGGGGAAACCCGCCACACGTGGTGGCCAGAAGTATTGAGAAGAGAGAGCAGAACACAGTTGTTCCCCTTCTTGTGGTTACTACCTGGGCCAATCTGGAAATCTCTCCCCGCCCCGTGCTCCTCACAGGGCAGTCAGAGGGTGGGTGGTGGTCTGAGACCTCTTACCAGTCCTGGAGGAGTTACGAATCTCCTCCAAGGTCCTGGACATCCTCCGCCCCCTTTAGGGGTAAAATGCCATGATCCCGTCCCTCCTCCAATGCTTACAGGAGTATCTGTCTCTGAGGGATTGGAATTAAAAAGGGAAAAGAAACCATCTTTTGGAAATTGTTTTTTTTTTTAATTGCTGCCCAGAAGCCAAGTAGAAGCTTAAGAGGGAAGTTTCATTTCTATATAATCAACTTTAATAATAAAAAAAAGATGACAGTAAAATGCAAACTCTGAGGTGAGTACACAAGTGTATTCACAGTAGTTATTCATCCAATACAATGATACTCCTGAATACATATATATACAGGATATATATGTGTGTATTTATATATCTATATCTATATATTTATATATATCCAAGATGAAAACGGGTGCACAAAGCAATGCAAAGCTGTACAAGTGACACATGATTTCAGGTCATCACTACCAATAACAGCTTTCCTGCCTTTTTTCCTAATATTGTCAAGGAAAGTCACAGCTGAGTTGTCTCTCCTAACAAAATGCGGCCAACTACAGCTGTGGGCCAAGTCCCCCCACAGGGACACCCCCTATGGAGCACTCTTCATGGAGCTCCTGGCCCGCCCCCCACCATCGCCACAGTGGCAATTCCCAGATGGGCAAAACCTGACAAGGACTCACACTGACTTAACCAAAACAAAAATCAAGCAGAGAAAACATGGCTCTTGGGCAATTTTCTTGCTGTGTCTTCAAAAGTATCACGCAGTGAGGCTTTCAGAAAAAAAGCGCAGCACAAAGCCCCAATTCTTGACTTAAAATCAAGAATTAAAGCACCTCCGTGAGGCCATTCTCAGGCTAATTCTCAGTCTATCTGCTACTAATAGACTTGACCCCAATTAAGATGCTTCTACATTAGGGGGTCAGAGCCAAACACCACGCTATATGCAACAGCTTCACAAAGCAGGGATGTTAGCTGACTAATCCTAGCAGGAAAGACAGCAGCATGTGGAGTCCAGCCCAGAGTGGCCGTGAACAGCAGGGATCCAGAAGCCCAGGTCCCAGTCTTTTTCCCCACCACTTTCTACTGATGGGACTTTAGATGTGGGGCTAAAGAAGAATTATACATGAAGCCCTTCGAGATGGCAGGGTTACAGAGGGGATTGACGAATCCCCTACCTTCAGCGTTTGTTGCATCTATCATCCCCTTTCCCCCCTGCCGTAGAAGTAGCTCCTGCCGCTGACAAAAGATGGGAGTGGACTTCGAGAGTCTAAAGGACTGGCCACCTCGGGAGCTGGGGGACCAAGACACCCCAACTCGGCAGCCCACATACACCGTCGGACATCTGTGCAGGTTCTAAGTCACACGGGGTCAAAGCACAGAGGCAGGAAAACTACAATTCCAGTAACTCCCATCCCTGATACGAAAGAGGTTTTAGGAGGCAGGATGACATCCCTCATCCCTAAGTACAATATAGACACGGGAACTGCTTATGAGCCCCTAGCAATAATGTGTTTGTGACAAGAGCCATACCAGTGGCAAGCGTCCATGGCAATGTGATTCTATTAGGAAGCATGAGGGCTTTTTTTGCACCATTCATCATGGACAGTAAACTAAAGCCCATATATGTCTAACAGCACTTCGGGCAGGATCCATGTACTGATCTTAAATTATATTCAACCTCAGCACTACAAAGAAATGAGCTATCAAGCCACAAAAAGACATGGAGGAAAGTTAAATGCATATTACTAAGGGAAAGAATCCAATCTGAAAGGTCTGCATAGTGAATGATTTCAACTGGATGACATTCTGGAAAAGGCAAAGCTACGGAGACAGTGAAAAGATCAGGGATTGCCACGGGTTGCTGGGGCTGGGGGAGAAGAGACGAATAGAGCACAGGATTTGTAGGGCAGTGACAATATTCTGAATGATAGGATGAAGGATATATGTCATTATACATTAGTCCAAACACAGTATACACCACCAAGAGTGAATCTTACCTAATATTAACTATACACTTCAGGTGATTACAATGTGTCAATGTAGGTTCATCAACTGTAACAAATGCACCACTCTGGTACAGGACGTAGATGGGGGAGGGAGGCTATGCATGAGGGGAGGCAAGGTGTATATGGGAAATTTCTGCCTTCCTCTCAATTTTGCTGTGAACTTTATAAATATTTCTTGAAATTTTTTAAATTTAATTTTTTTTATATAAGCCAAAACAAACACCTAACCACATTGCATGTGTAACCTCCCTGCATACAATGCCTGTCACCATCCCACAGCAGAAGTGTCTACAGGAAAAGTCTGACTGATTCATGGTTTCAGACTCCTAAAGTAAGGTTGTGATCATGCTACAAAGTCCCTGAGGAAAGCTGCCTCGTCTGGATCACTTTTACTACCCCCATACTACGAAACAGCATTTTCCTTGCATGTACTATTTACATGGTCGAAAACAAACAAATCTTTTACCCATTAGGCAAAGTCACAGCATGGACCTCAAGAACATCATTATGGTGGAATTAATGAGAATCAAATGTTCTCCTCAAAATTGTAAAGGAAATCTGAGAGATTCAAACAACAGGAAAGTGCTCGCTTTGGCAGCACAGACTACAAAACAACAGGAAAGTCCAAGTAAACTGACAGGTGAATGTCCTTAGTCTAACTGAGATTCCGAGATATGAACAAGAGGCATTAAGTTCAGCAGATTCTCCCCCTAATATAATGCTGAGAATTATCAGTAAATGAGCAACAACAGTACTGTATTAGCAACTTAGTTCTCTCCTTCAAAAGGCATCAAGAAAAGAGGGGGAAATCTGCTCATCTGTTACACAGACTAAACAATCTCAGTCAGAACGAGTTATTAACAAAGCCACCATTATTAATCCAACCCTTGAATGGGCCAGATCAATATCAGATAGAAACACAAAATTTTCTGCACCCATCACTTCATGGGGCTGCCACTGGGCTTGGTAAGGATGTCCCCAAGGCCACCAGAGACTGATTCCAGAATACTTTACTCACGTATTTTACGGGGAGAAGGGGACTACTGTTACACTGCACACGGTTCTCAACAGCTTACTGGGTTTGCTCAGTCCTCACTACAACGTGAGGCAGAACTGATAAGCCCCGTACCCACGTGAGTCAACTGCCCACAAGAGACTAAATGGCAAAGCCAAGATTAAGACCTAGTTCTGGATCTTTTTTGGTAGATTCCTTTAATCCTGCATCTCCTCTTCAACCAGAATGATCTTTAGGAAATAAATTTCCTAGGGTGCCAGGGTGGCTCAGTCGGATACCGACTCTTGTTTTCGGGTCATGATCTCTCAGTCACGGGATCGAGCCTCACGTCAGGCTCTGAGCTCTGGATGGAGTCTGATTCAGATTGTTTCTCTCCCTCTGCCTCTGCCCCTCCAGCTCGTGCTCTCAAGTAAATAAATATAAAATGAAATAAAATAAATAAAATAAAATAAAATAAAATAAAATAAAATAAAATAAAATAAAATAAAATGAATTTCCTACCATTCTTCTGGTTTAACATTCTACAACAACTCCTATTGTACTTGGAAGAAATACCAAATGTCGTCTGCAGGACAGGCCTCTGTTCACTTTGTGCAGCTTCCCCTTCCCTCTTCCTGCCCACTGAGAATGCCTAAAACTCCCTCCTGCCTCAGAGCTGTCACACAAGCTCATCTCTGTGCCAGGAATGTTCTTGCTCACACGTGACACAAATGTCACCCCCCACCAGAGAGGCTGTCCCTGAGCTCCCCGTCCTGGTACTCATGACCAGTCCCCCTCAGGGCACCTGTCCCCTTCAAGGGATGCTACGGTGGGGCTGCACCTGTGCCTCCCTCCCATCCCTCCCAATGCCTGCCACATGCTGAGCATCGGGTCTGGTCTCCTGCCCACTCCGAGTGCCCCCAGGCAGAGGCTGGGTCTCACTCTCCTTTCCTGCCTGGTCTGCATCGAGCTTGATGAGCAGGAGAGCATAAAGGTTTACGGAAGAGACAAGCACATGCAGAAAAATCACCTCAGAACTCTGTGCCTGGAGAGACTGGAGATGCTCACGGGGCCATTTCTGACAGCCACACTTAGCCCATGGCCTCGTTGTACAGGAATAACTGGCTACTTTTCTTTTACTACTGCAGAAAGCGACTGTTTTATTTTGGCTAACCACTAATTTGAAAGTCCTCTTCATAAGCACGCGTTTCCTGGCTTATTTACTAGGTTGCCCGATGGCTCCGACAATAGCAGGGATTGAGCAGAAAAGCGAATTCCCAGCGGTGGGCCTCGGGGGACACGTGTGTCAGATGAGCCGGCTGGACTGCTGTTCTCGGGGGCTGCTTCCCTAAAGGGGAGAGGCATCACTCAGAGAAGCAAGCACTCGCATCCCAGGGTGCCTTCCTCACCCCCCACATGAGTGGGGCTAGGCTGGCTCCACCTCTGCTCCTCGGCCCTCTCACTCCATCCAGAGCATTGTGCCCTACTGCCCCCAAAGCACCGCCGGCCACTGGAAACCATCCCATGAGTCTGCCTGCCGGCTCACCTACACATCCTCTCTCCCTGCCTCTATCGGTCGTAAGATCCTTGGAAATCGTGGCTTTGTCTCGTACCCTGTTATGCTCCCAGTGCCCAGACCGCCGTCAGGCACACAACCAATTAATATATACCTGCTAAGTGGATAAGTGATGAATACATGAGGTCCTTGCTCCCATCACCAGGTTACTAGAAACGTTCGGGACACTGCTGATGTTTCCCTGAATGAGTCTACTCTCCAGTGTTGAAGAACCGACCAGAGCTAGACGCAGTGCTGGGTTTTCACAAATGCTTCACGGGGGAGAATTTCAAACACACATAGAGGGAGAGGGAATGGACTAGTACAGCATCATAGCACATCACACCTCGCCCCATCATGTAACAGCATCACACGACGGGCCCATCTCCAACAGTTACCAGCCTGTGGCCGGTCCTGCGATACGGCCAGGAGAGAATTCTGAAAGTTATATTAACGTCCAAGCCAAGGGGGATTCGTATTCAGTTTGGAAAAGCAATCAGCAGATTATAAATGTCCCGAGGGCTCATGACATTTTACACGATACTGAGAAAAGGAAGCACTCCCTTTTCCAAGGGCCTTGACCCTCCTGTGTCCAGAAGAAATCCCGTGAGCACAGGAAACAGAGGTTCCACAGCCCCGAGGGGTCGGCTACATCTCCACTCCTGACGCATCATCCCGCGGCTGGTTTACTCACTCAAACGTCCCCCGATGTCACCTCTGTTAGCTTTTCCAGCACACAGCGGGCAGGACAGCCAACATGCAAGGCTGGGAGGGAGGTGGCAGCAGGACAGGCCTCCAGACAGCCCAACACTGTGACAAGAGCCCGGAAGCTGGGAGCAGCCCAGGCCCCTTTCACCACATGGAAGATAATGGATGTTCACAGTCATGCCTAGCAGCCTCCAGCCTCTGCTTCAGACAGAAGGGGAAATGGGGCAAAGTCTTTAAGCTCCGGTGTTGGAAGGAATAAGCTCCAGCTATCTGAAAAATTAACTTACATTAAAATTAAAACTCATGGGAAAATGCCTCCAGCAGAGAGAGCTGAAAAAAATCGTTGGGTTGAGATTCTAGCCAATCTTCAGTTGTTTGGAATTGAGTTTCCCCAGTTTTTGTTTCAGTATTTTGGTAGAAAAGGTATAATTACATGTAGCTTCATTCAGTCTCTGTCACTGTTATATGTTCGAGGCCCAAAGATGACAGACCAGTGGCCGACAGAAGAAAACACACTCCCCGCAAGGCACATCCGGCAACCTAACATGCTCACATCGGCAGTCCCTGCACCTGTCAGAAAACACATCTTCTTAAAAAAAAAAGATAAATCAGTGTCCTCCACACCTTCCTCTTTACTTCTCCCCACTTACCAAAAAAGGAGGGGACGGATACAGAAGGAAGGGAGGATATTTAATAGTTCTATAATCATTGGAAAGAACAACCTCTTTTTTGTTTTTAAGATTTTATTTATTTATTTGAGAGAGAGGCAGAGCTCCTGAGGTGTCGGAGGGCAGCAGAGAAGCAGGCTCCCTGCTGAGCCGGGGACCTGATGCAGGGCTCAATCCCAGGACCCCGAGTCAGGACCTGATCCAAAGGCAGATGCTTAACCAACTGAACCACTCAGGTGCCCCAGAAAAATCATTTTCATTACTATTTTTATACATAAAAATCTTTCTCTGCCTGGAGGCATTCACAAAAAGATTATCTTGGTATGGGGCCTTTTTGTTACTCTCTTACTTTTGTGGAATATACTACCAAGGGCAATGAATATCCTTTAAAACCTGAGATCTCATTCTCTCTGTCAATTTACAAAACTACTTCACCCTACTCTCGTTCACACACACACACACACACACAACTCTTTGGTTTGCATATTCTAAAGTGAAATGAAAGTAAGTTTGCCCCTAAACGTTCCCATCCTCACTCAGTTACTGGACACATCTTAAGCTACCAGAAACTCCACAGCAATCCTGAGATCATCTAGGTAGACGGAACCAGTGTCAACAGTGGAGAATATAATAAAGACGGCTTCCCCAAAGAGCATCCAGAGAAGGATTATTACCGCAAGATCTACTGGGGAAGGGCAGAATTCTATAATCAAACGTGTTTTTGAACTCCTGCTTCCACTAGCGCCCCATTTAAATATTCACGAAGTGGGGCAATGTCTCAAAGCCTCTAAGCAGCAAAGAAACTGATTTAACTCTGCGGCAGAATCATTTTTCCCTATGTGGCAACCATTAATGGCGAGGGAGCAGAAGGCAACTGGGGACAAAGCACCAGCTGACACCCTGCAACCCAGTCCTGGTGGGACAGGTGTGACATTCCTCCAGGAAGCTCCCAACAATCTTAATGTTAATGCCTTACTAGAGGGAAAAACTACCTTAACTTGACAATGGCAAGGTTTCCAGTATCCTGGGAGTCCTTAACATATGAAAATCTTTTTGAAAACCCCTCCCTTTTCCTTACCTCCCCCAGCTTCCAAGTTTATAATCAGCCACCCCTCACAGCCCCCGTACAGCAGCTCTTTCTGTCTGCCCACAGGTCCCATCCTGGAGCTTTAATAAAACCACCTTTCTTGCACCAAAGAATCCCTCCTTGGTCCTCAAGCCGCCGAATCTCACCTACATTCCAAGGCTATGTCAGTTAACGTCAGCTCAAGGGAACACACTTCAAGGAAAGCTGAACCAATCTCAAGTAACAATAAGCAGCTCATACAGCAAAACACAGTCCCGCTCTTCACTCTATGGAGGAGGAAAAACGTACTGAGAGACCCACTTTCAAAGCGTCACAGGAACACAACAATGACACCAGTAAGCCCTCAGAACAACCCTTCCAGAAAATTTTTCTAAATTTGAAAATAAATGCAACCAGCTGAGCTTTGGTCATTTCCACAGGGGTATTTACAAACTAAACAATGGGAGTGCCCCTTCTGTGACTCCCTCGGTGGGAGGCACAATGGAATAGGACATCTGCCAGCAACTGAGGAGAAACAAGGTGGGGAGGGAGAGGAAGGGAGAAGAATGCCCTTGGACAGCCAAGGGCAGGAAGGAGGAAAATTCTCAGTGTCTTCCTGTGTTCTGAAGACTAGCCTGCTTCTACTTAAAGCATCCGGGTTCCTAACTAGCTCCAATCTACCCAGAACTGAAAACAACAACAGACAAACAAAACCAAAAACCAGATCAGCCCTAAAAGGAGCATAGTGATCCCAGGGAAGGGCTCATCCACGAGATCCCGCAGAAAGAGATCTTCGATTGCAGACGCAGGAGAACTGGGTCAAGAGTTAATGACCCCCAGAGAAGTCAAAACCAGCCCATTCTCCTGAAGGACTCCAGAAACAAGGACACCTAGGATTCCCACTAAGGAAAGCAAACCACTTGGGAATTCCCAACCCCGACTCAGGGAATTTGCCCAGAAAGGGGTCAATCCTTGAAGCTTTAAACGGCATACGGACTTGCTGAGTTTTGGGTTCACGCTGTTTTCCAAATGCCGGTGAAGAAACCAACCCTGGAGGACAGAAAAAGAGAGTGTGGAGGTCCTCAAAATGTAACACTTCACAGAATTGCGAGAACGTGAACTACAGTTACACACACAGATGTTGCTGAATTTCAGAAACACGATGTGAAAAGAAAGATGCCCGAATAATATATTCAGTATGACTCCATTTATATAAAGTTCCTCCAATAAGGGCAAAACTGAACAGTATACTGTTTGGGGGTATATACCTAAATATAAAATTGTTTAAAAAAAAAAAAGCCAAGGGATAATGACCAGAGATATCAGGAGAGTGAGATTATTTTTAAGGTAATGCTCCTTTTTCTGCCTACTCTTCTCAAATACAGGTAATCTGTTTCTTCAGCTGCATGGTGGGTATGCAGGGGTCCATTTGTGTTATTCTTCTTCTTTACATATATGTTACACATATGCTTTATATACTGGTTATAAAACAATAACCAGTGATTCTCCTCAAGTCCTTAAAAAAACAAATTTAGGGGGCGCCTGGGTGGCTCAGTGGGTTAAAGCCTCAGCCTTCGGCCCAGGTCATGATCTCAGGGTCCTGGGATCGAGCCCCGCATCGGGCTTTCTGCTCAGCAGGGAGCCTGCTTCCCCCTCCTCTGCCTGCCTCTCTGCCTGCTTGTGATCTCTCTCTCTCTCTCTCTCTCTCTGTCAAATAAATAAATAAATAGATAAAAATCTTAAAAAAGAAAAAAGAAAAAACCAAATTTAAAAGATAGACTGGATGAGCCAGGAGACTTCAGTGAGGAGAGGTTCCTCAACCGCGGTCAAGAACGCCCCTGGAATTCAATACGTCTTACAATTAAAACAGGCCATTCGTGACATTTCCCTGTTCCGGAGACCTGGAGGCTGCCAGACACAAGTCCCTGGTGACTTTTTGGCATTTGGGAGTTCTTCAAGTTTGGGAAGACACAATATACAGGACTTAGGAGGGACCCTTCCTCACAACTGCTGACCAAAGGAGCACAAGTTTCAACGAACCACTCAGACAAATGACAAGGGACAGAAAAAGCAGCTCGACAAACCCTTCACAAGCTGCACTAGGAGAGTCGTGTAGAAGGCCTTTAACCCTGTCCCAACTCCCTCCAATTCTCCAATCACCACTTGACCAACATCTGAGCTGAGACTATGCTGGCAGTCTTCAGTTCTGATCCCAGAGGTCAAGGCGGGCAGGACTCCCAAAACTCTTGTGCCTAAATCTATCCAATGCAGGAACCTCAGCCGTAAGACCAGGCATCTTGGAATAAACAAGCAGGGGGAGCCCCGCAGCGTAACAACCAGTATTCCCAGGGGAAGCTCTTTTGGGTTCAGCCATGCCTCAATCCTGCAGCGTCTTCTGCACCGGGACTCAATAACGAATATGTAGAAGTATTCAAAAATTTCTTAAAGTATGATTCTATGGGGGCACCTGGGTGGCTCAGTGGGTTAAGCATCTGCCTTTGGCTCAGGTCATGATTCCAGGATCCTGGAATCGAGCCTCATGTGGGGCTCCCTGCTTCTCCTTCTTCCTTTTTCTTTCTCCCCTTCCCCCGTTTGTGTTCTCTCTTGTGCTTGCACTCTCAAATAGATAAAATATTTAAAAATTTAAAAAATACATAAGATTCTACAATTTTAAAATTCATTTAAAATTTTTGAAAAAAAAAACAAAAACTCCAGATCATTGACTAAAAAATAGATAAATAAATAAGAGACCATCATGAGCAGAGACTATATTTCTAATTACATATTTGAGATGCCATTTATTAATATGCTTGGGAAAGTCCCATACACAGGTTCCAGCAAGACCCATCCTTGATTTGGAATGTCTTCCTGCCACTAATTACAATACTTGTGACAGCTGCCTACGACAGACATTTTTTGGATTTCCTGTACAACTTTTAGTCTTCGTTGTGAAATAAGTTATGTTACGGGCCCATATGATGCTCTCAATGCTGTTAATTTAAAGTTCAATGTATCAGTGTGCTTTGTTCTACTTTTGTCTGATTTAAAAGTTTAGGTTTCTCCCTGAATTAATCAATAAAAAGTTATTTTATAAATAAACTCTACAGACTTTTTAGTGACTCAAGTAATAAGACTTGGCAGATAACAATGGGGAGGGTATGTGCTATTAAGTGCTGTGAAATGTGTAAGCCCGAAGATTCACAGACATGTACCCTGGGGCAAATAATACATTATATGTTAATAAAAATTAATTAAAAAAAAAAAAAAAAAAAGACTTGGCAGATAAAACGAAAAGTCTACAAGCAATAAACAAAACGTCTCCCAAGGGCAGCCCCTCTTCAATAAAGCCTATATTTGCATTGGACTAAATATCTTTCTTTGCCCAAAGAAAAAGTGTGTCTCTCTCACAAACACGAGAGAACCAGAGCAAAGAGTTATAGGAAGGACAGCATTCTGACCTGAGAAGAAGGGGGTTCTGAAAGGGCAAGACAAGACAAAAAAGGAACTTCTAAAAAGGCTGTTAAGAAGCAAAGTCTCCCGCATGTGGATGGGAATATACACAGCATTATTCTCATTATACCCCATGCATGATTTTTTTCTCTTATTGCTGGTTGTAGGTGGGTATGAAGTGAACACTTGGCTGGATCAGAAATGACAGCAGCAAGTTCCTACAAGACCTGGCTACCTGATTTCCCCCATGCCGTCTGATGTACAATATCTAAGAAGACAGGAGACGGACCGATATACCCTTAACAAAAATGTATTATCTTCACACTTGGTCTCCATATTAGAATCAAATTAAGTCCGCCCCTCCCTCCAAACATACTTTCCAAAAGGGAAAAAAAAAAAAACCACAAATGCTTCGGATCCATCCATTGGGTACCTGAGAGAAGGCTATGCAAGGTGGGGGGGCCTACACCCCGAGGCAAAGTGCCCGCCTGGGGACAGAAAGGTGACAGAGTCTGCAGTCAGGGCTGAGGGATGTGCGGAGGGGCGGATGTGAGGTGTGGGGATAAGAGGGCCATCAGGGAGAAACATTTTCCACCTGAGCAAAAGAAGACTGAGGCTGTCTTTTGCAAAAATGAGGAGACTGCAGGAAGAGCGAGCTTGGTGGGGGAAATCAGGAGTTTGTGTTTATACATGCGAACTCTGAGATGCAAGCGGGCAGTCTAGATACACGCGAGGCCAGAACAAAGGGAATGCTTAGGGCTGTGTGCCCGGATGAGGTCATGTTGTGTCTTGTGCAGAGCAGACCCATCTCCTAGACTGTGTGAAGTAAATAACCCTTTTCTCCATCACGCTGAACACACGGTCTCTTTGGAGTTTCACAAGAGAAAGCAGAGTATTCCCTGTGCACTTAGGAGACAGCATAAACAACACATTCCTATGGGTAGGGGCAGAGGATCGACAGTGTGTGCATCTGTGTAACAGTGAATTTAAACAGAAGTCGTCACCTTGGTGCTTAATTAAGGAATATGCTGGATTAACTGCAGTCACTGAGAATAGGGCAGACATCAGAATAATGAGAAAGGCAGTGTCTTCTCTTCGATGGGTTCGATACATGAGCAACAGACATTCAGGTGTCATTTTGCTCTGGAAACTACTGACTAATGAAGAGTATACCTGGCTAAGACAGGGGAGAGCGGCGAAGCAGGAGGAAAATCCCTTTAGCAGGACAAACAGTGACATTTATTACAGACGTCAGTTACTTCTATCTCGCCCCTACCCCAACTTGTACGACAATCTGCTCTGCCCACAGGACCAGATGAGGCATCCTTGCGTAAACTGTTGGGCTCGATCACGATGTCAGACTCAAACATGTAACTGAAGTGATCATCATGTCCAAGTTGCTATAAATTCCAAAAAGAAATACGTTCTTTGTCTTTCGATAAAATATAAGGTTGACAGGAAATTCAGTTCTTGTAAAGTTCCATGAATTCCAAAGTTTACCTAGTTCCTGGTGCATTTCTTAGACTAAACATTTAGATGGTTTTTTTGGTATTCAAAACAAAGTTTCACTAGCTGCCTCTCGGCCAGAAGGCATCACCACCACTTACACACTCGCTGGGAAAGCAGAGGACCAATAAGAAGACAAACTGTCTTTGATGCAAAAATTACTTATAATTTAAGTGTGCAGTAATTGGGAGACGGGTCACGTAAACCAGGATATATTCAGGTGGAGAACACCTTACAGTCAGATCTGAAAGGGGTGACTTAAAACATAATCAGAATTCAGCAATCCCACTTCTAGGTAAACATAAAACACTGACAGCGGGGACTTAGATATTTGTACATCCGTGTGCATTACTGACAACAGCCAAAAATGTGGAGGTAATCCAAATGTCCATCGATAGATGAGTGGGTAGACAAAATGTGGTCTATCCACGCCAAAGAATATGATTCCACCTTAAAGAGAAAATTCCGACACATGCTCCATGGGCCAACCTTGAAGACATCATGCTACATGAAACAAGCCCGACAAAGAAGGACAAATATTGCGTGATTCCAAATGTATCAGGTAGAGTCCTCAAATTCAGAGCAACAGGGGCGCCTGGGTGGCTCAGTCGGTTAAGCCTCTGACTCTGGATTGCGGCTCGTGTCATGATCTTAGGGTCGTGAGATCCAGCCCCGCATGAGGCTCTATGTTCAGCATGGACTCTGCTTGAGACCCTCTCTCCTCTGCCCCTTCCCCTGCTCGCTATCTCTCTATCTCAAATAAATAAATCGTTTTTGAAAAATTCGGAGACAGAAAGCAGAGGAGAAGCTAGAATAGAATATAGGACGGAGGAGAGGGAGTGAAGGGAAGTCACTATTTCATGGGCGTAGAGCTTCTGCTTGGGATGATGCACACGTTCTGAGCACGGAGAAAAGCGATGATGCACAACGCTGGGAGTGTAACACCGTCAAACCGTACACTTAAAAATGGTGAAAGCAGTCCATTTAAAGTTATGTATATTTCGCCACAATAAACCATCTGATCAGAGTATCATACAACAACCGCTGGGTACTGAGACAGAGTCAGGGAGCGGGACGGTGAGGACACAGGGGAGGCTGGTCCAGGTAGGAAGAGTCTGGGCATAAACACGCAGCGGGAGCCCCTGCGGCTCCAGAGCCCCGGCCCCAAACACCCCAGAGGCAGACGCTGGCAGGCGGCGACAACATTCTGACACTGTGCCATCATCAGCCAGGTGATTTGTGAAAGACGGACTCAGGAGCAAGGCAGCCGAGAGTCAGCCTCCCAGGGACAATGGGCAGAGGCGAGGACAGTGAGGAAATGCACTGTGGAAACGCTGCTCGTCATCTGCAGAAGTTCAGGTCTGTACTTCCCAGGCTGCTTGAAGCCGAAGTCGGCGAGCTAATGAGTGGGCCAGCTGAGCTCGGCTCAGGCAGGCTCCGGACAGTCTGGTTTGATGGACCAAAGGGAAGGCTCACGTATGCACGCGCTTCTCTACAGCTCTGTGTGCACATATTCTTGGGGTTTCTTATGCCCCAAAATGTTTGAAGTGCTTCAAAGCAGTCTCGGATGAAGCTCAGAGAAACGTTTTCACGCCAGTCAGAGTAGATAACTGGAGGGAGCTTTAAGGGACCCTGTTAGGAGGATTGAGGTGGGGGTGAGGGCAGGTCCAGGACGCTCAAAACCTGCGGATTCGGTAAAGAGAAGAGTGCCTGGCAAGACCAGCTTGCTCAGTGCATCAGAGGACCTCACCAAAGGGGCACTTCAGGAAACAGAAGCCACAAATTGGTTCCACTTCAGTGACCAAAGTGGTACTTAGGGAGCAAGAGAAAAGGAAATTCAGAGCTCATTTTATTCTGCTCTAACTGTTATGCTACAAGTAGATGTTAAGCAGTGAAAAGCCTCACTATAAATACCTTCTCTCTGCTGCTCTGTATCACGCCGTCCAAGACATCTTACTACCAGAACAGCACAAAACAAGAAATCATTTCTCCCTGCTTGGGGCCAGCTCCTGAGTGTTCAAGGCCAGCAGATATGGCCAAAATATGCCCCTTTGGCATTAGGGTTACTCTGAGAAACTGCAGGTGTAGGAGGAGCTCATAAACAGAGATGTTACCTCCTTTTAAGGGACATTTACAGTTATAAAGAAAATATCCACGGAGTAGGAGGACTCTAACATCACAAGAAACTCTCAGTGGGGAGGGCAGGGACTTAAGTCTGCATAACAAACCAACTCCTGTTTATACCTGTGCTTTTCCTGGTAACTTCCCATAACAGCCCAGTGGACACGCGCACACACACTCACGCGCACACACACTCACGCGCACACACGCAGAGGCACACAAGCACACACCCCCTTTTTTTTTTTTAAGATTTATTTATTTATTTGAGAGAGAGTGAGCGAGCACGCATGCAACCAGAGGGGGGACATGGAGTAGAGGGAAAGAATCTCAAGCAGATTCCCCACTGAGTGTGGAGCCCAACGTGGGGACATGGGGGTTGATCCCACAAACCTGAGATCTCAGATGAGCTAAAATCAAGAGTTGGATGCTAAACTGGCTGAGCCACCCAGGTGCCCCCCACCCTTTCTTTTGTTTTTAGCTGAAGACAGCATTTATGGTGGTAGCTTAGGCCACCTCAAGGAGCTACTCATTCTGCATGTTTATTTTCCATGTATACATGTTAATGAACTTGTTGGTTTTTCTCTTGTTAACCTGTCTTTTATTACAGGAGTCTCAGTTAAGAGTTCAAAAGGAGAGGGGCGCCTGGGTGGCTCAGTCGTTAAGCGTCTGCCTTCGGCTCAGGTCATGATCCTAGGGTCCTGGGATCGAGCCCCGCATCGGGCTCCCTGCTCAGCAGGAAGCCTGCTTCTCCCGCTACCGTTCCCTCTCTCACTGTGTTTCTCTCTGTCAAATAAATAAAATCTTTTAAAAAATAAATAAATAAATAAAGAATTCAAAGGAGAGATAGGAAATTATCTTCCCTCCCTCACACAGTTAGGTATTATCATAAGATACCCATCCAAAAAGGTATTATGTTAAAAATGACATCAAAATCACATCCAGAGAGGTCAAAATAAACCCTAAACTTCAACTTCAGAATAATTTGGGTCACACTACTAATATTTCAAAAGTGAATTTAGAAAGACCAGATTCCAATGGAAATGTTGAGGAAGAACTTAACATAAAAATCACAGACGTATAAATAACATAAAAGCTAAACGCAAGATTACAAACAATCTGATCGTGCGAGCATTCCAGAACGAGCTCACGGCACAAGCAGTAACTCGAAAGAATTTCTCCAACAAACAAAGCAGCCCTTCAAGAAAAAGGTACAGAGTCTCATGATTAATTTTCTGAATCATTAGCTGCTTTGCAAAGATTACAATAAAGTACATTCTAGGCTGAAAACCGTATTCTGGCCGGCTGGTTTTACCTTTCGGGGATCCTTCTCCAGCAGGAAGGAAGCACTGCGTGTGAGCCTCAGCCGAGGCTCAAGACAGCTCTCAGCTGCAGGACAGCTGGGAAGGGGGACCGTTACATGAGACTCGAGAAACCTTCGGTCAAAGGAAAGGAACTCAAAATGGGGTTACTGTCTCCCTGTAATATGTAAAAGGATGATACCATTCATGAAACGTATTCATCTTTGGCTCCATGAAGGATAAAATGAATTAACAGGGGGGCCAAACCTTGGACAGGTGCTACAGGGACTAGAAAGCAGAACAAAGTTATCCCTTCTCTGGAAAAAAGTCACACTTGACTTGACAACATTCATCAGTGTACATCAATCCAGCCATTATGGAGTATGGACTTAGGAAGTCGGCGGATGAAGTGGCAGTTTAGCTGGACTATGACGTTCTAAAGGTCTTACAAGGGAGAACTCACAAAGACCCACTTCCTGCACTTCCTAACCGAGGCAGGAAACAACGAAGTGACAAATTCCTCAGGCGAGAGATCATCCTTTTATCCAACAGATTCATGAATTTCCATAGAGACCTTAATGTCTTTAATTTCCTGGAGACTCCGTACTTGGAAAGGAACGTGTGGTGTCATCGGGAAAAACACTGTTCAGAAACTATCCCGCTTTTCCTGAAGTTGTGTGACTTCCGAGTTCACACAGAGGCATTACTGCCAAGCTGAGTGGCAGGACGGAAGGCAGACACAAGCCTGGATCTGTCAAACTTCTCCACGACCTTCTCTAATGCAGAAGAACCAGCAGTTACATAAATGTCCACGACACCCCACAGGGCTGGGGAGAAGAAAGAGACGAAAGTGACCCCACTGTTCAGATCACAGCATTGCCTTAGAGGCTTTTTTTTTTTTTTTTTTAATATTTATTAATTTTTTTTTAGGGTGGAGGGACAGAGGAAAAGAATCTTAAGCAGACTCAGTTAGGAGTGCGGAGCCTGATGTAGGGCCAGATCTCACCACCCTGAGATCATAACCTGAGCTAAAACCGAGAGTCGGACGCTTAACCAACTGAGCCACCCAGCACCCCTGCCTTAGAGTTTTAATAGGGTTTATTTTAATATGTTTCCAACTCGCTCTTTGGAGGGTTGCCTCACTTGATCACTGTGACACTAGAAGCCTCCAATGGGGCTGATGCTCCCTTTCACACACCAGAGCTTAATCCAAGGGGCTAAGTAACTTGCCTCAACTTGGACAGGACCAGAGCTGGAAACTAGTTCTCTGGATTCCAAGTCCTATTGCTTCTCGGCCTTTTGGCTAAGATCAAGTGTGGATTCCAAGTCCTATGTTTTCTCAACTAGGCAACATCTGAATTCATAGTTAATAAATTACTTTATAATAAATTAATAAATCTCTCTGGTGAGGAGACGGCCTTCCTAAAACATCAGTGAAACCGCACATATGCACAATACTCTTGCCATCCTTTCACAGGAAAACACTGCATTCCTGAGGCTTTGTTTTTCGTGTCTGGTGTTACACACATATTACTCCTAAAACCAGAAGGGGCAAACTATGGAGAGCCTATTATGTGCCAAGTGTTCTTGTGTTTTTGGAGGGTTTTTGGTTGGTGGTTGGCTGGTTGATTACTTCGGAGTCCAAGAGAGCTGGACTCCCATTCAGTTCCTTATTTTGTTGTCTTAAACAAATTCTTTACTCTTCTTTGAGACTCTGAGGAGATCTTCCTCTTCCAATAAAGGGATAACAAATACAACTAGTTTTAATGAAATAGGATCTCTTGGGGCCTTAAGTGACGTGGCATAAAGGAACCTGACATTCTAACTAATTGCATTGTTGGGAACCTATTGAACACCTACCATGTGTTCGTGATGGAACTCTATGTGACAAATATGCCCAGGAAGATAAAACAAATACAAGGAACACAAAACTTTGATTTCTTGAAGATTTGTTTTTATAACAGCAACAGTACAAGAGAAGACAATAAAAACTACACATGGGGGCACCTGGCTGGCTCAGTTGGTAGACTATGTAGCTCTTGATCTTGGGGTCATGAGTTCAAGCCCCACAATGGGCCCAGACCCTACTTAAAAAAAAAAAAAAGAAAAGAAAAGAAACTACACGTGTTCACGAGAATAGAAGTACTAGAAACTAAAAAAAAATGTTAAGTGCTGTTTCTTCTGTTAATAGTAATACTCCCTGGCTTAAAAAAAAAAAAAAAAAAAAAAAACAAACAGAAAAGTCTAAAGAAAAATAGAGAGTCCCTATGACCCCACTACCCAGGTATGAGATAACTGCTATTAACATTATGTTGAATTATCCTCAGACTTTTTTCTGTTCTTCTCTTCCCCAGAATGCTTCTCAAAATGTGATCCCCAAACTATTATCATCAGTCTCTAGTAAGTTATTAGAAAAGCAAATTCTCAGATCACAACCCAGACCTACTGAAAAAGAAATTCTATGGGTGGGACCAGCAATCTGTATTTTAACCAGCCTTCCAGATGATTCTCACATGTGCCAAAGTTTGAGAACCACTAACATGTGCTATACCCACACATACATACTTTTCCCCCTTCCAAAAATGGGTCATGGTGTACATACCGTATAAACTTTTAAATTCACATTTGGCACCAAGCTTACATTTTGGAAATTACCTAAATAGTGCATAAATACAGTCTGCCTGAATACCTTCGGCACAGTGAAGAGCATCACGAAATGGTTCATATAACAAATGCAATTAAACACCAGAGTCAGCCAGCCTAAAACATTGATGGCTAAATAAATAAGTCATCTAGCAACGTGGGGACCTAACACAATCCATAGCTAGAAATCCCTGAGCAGTTACATAAGGTTTTTAGATCTTCTTTGAAAAAAACCAGGAACATCAGTCTTAGCTTCTCTATCCTGCCCATGAATCTATTTCGGGGGGTTACTGCGACTTGCTTTTGCTCTCCATTATGCCGGGGCCAGCAAACAGCTACCGAGCTGCACAACCCAGACACTCTTGCCTGTGCCAAGCCCGCGCCACCAGACCAGACCACTTCTGCCCAAATCTCAGACAAGCAAAGCAAGGGAGCTTGCACACTTTGATGACAGAGTGAGGGTCCGAGCAAGAAGGAAGTCTGTGAGGACGGAAGGAGAAGAAAACCGGAGTGAGGAGCCCCGACATCCCACGGAGAGGGTGCCTAACTCTTGACAAATTATTTCTGCAGCTCTGGAATACACACCTTTTGAAAATTACTGCCGGCCCCAGAGAAACCACACAGCATAAATCAGAGGAAAAAGTCAAGCTTTTTATTTGCTCAAGGTTATCTGAAAAGCTTAACTGGGGGGAAAAAATCAATTTGTGGTAAAATAACAAAATCTCAAATACACCATTGTTCCTTTATACAAGAGAAAAAGCTCTGTGACCTCGGGCATGCTGTTGACCCTTCCTGGGTCTCGGTTTCCTCTTCTATGAGTGACACGATGGGAGAAGATGGCTTTAAAAGCTGTCACACGACAGCCAAGGAAACCCCAGAAAGTACAGGTCCGATAAGACTTTACAGCTTCTATAAAGGATTTACTGAACAGCGCTCTCTCCTCTCAACAACAAAGAGACCGTTCCCACTGCATTCTCCTTTATTAGAAATTTCACAGGTAGAGCTAGACAAGCAGAACCAGCACAAAACGAAAAGCACCGTGGGGGAAAGAGTTCGGGGGCAGACGGGAGCCCCCACGGCCAGCCCGAGTGCCACCTGAGACAGGCGGAGACAGCCGCACCTCCCACCCGGGGGACTCCAGCAAACTGCCTAACTCCACTGAGCCTCAGCTGCCTCATCTAGAAAATGGGATTCATAGGGCTTTGTGATGATTCAGGAAAGCACACAGAACAACTTTTATCCATACGTTGTAGCTATTAGTCATCATAATACGAATAGTTATATGGAATGCTCTACTCAAGAGGCAGGAGCTGGAGAGGTGACCAGGGTCTGGAGACGCCAGCCTGGCCTGGGGTCAGTCACCAAGAGGCAGACAACAGACTGAGTCCGTGAAGTGGGCACGCTAGTCCGAAATCCTAGCAGAGACTGCCCGCCATACTTCTTACCACACCAGTACCTTTCAAGGGGCAACTTTTCGACCCTCAACTAGAAATCAAAGGCAAAGTAGCTCTGAGGAGAGACTCAAGGCTATGGGTCCAAAGAGGATCTGGGTTCAAGCTGGGGCACCTCCACTTCCGAGCTACACGGCTTCCAACAAATTGCTCGGGCTGAGATTTACAGCCCTCGTGTCAGGGAATGATATTCTTTGTCTCCCCTCCAAGACGGCTACAAACCTGGCACAGGAAACAGCCGCGTAACAAGTGGCCAATAAAAGTCAGTGATAACGGTTAAGTCTTCTAAAGGAGGAGCACTTCAAACAAAAGCTCCGGTTGCAGCACGATGCCGGCTGAAGGAAGACAAACAATCAGATCCTCCAACGGTTTTCTACTTTGATGCGGGAAGCGGGGAGAGTGTATGGTCGAGGGGGGCAGCAGGAGGGGGAAAGCAGCCTGGATAAGAAGAGGGGACCCAGGGGATAGACAGAGGTGCTCACCAGACGCAGACCAAACCTCCGAATCCACCGCTCTGCTCAGAACCTATCCTCCTTGAAAACAAACTCGGGGTGGTGAAGTATTTTTCGTGTGTGGGTTACAGAAAGAGCTTTGTTTCTTCTCAAAGTTTTGGTTTTGTTTTAACTGCACACTTTGTTTCCGTAGAAAGCAACCATTTCACCCGTATGAACAGTAACAGGAATTTACTAATGTGAGAATCCGTGTGCCGGGACCAAAATTAATGGCAGCATTACCTCCGCCGACCAGTCGCTAGGACAACACCACGGGACATACCTTTCCTCACGCACGTTCTCCCCATCTATAATTTGGCTGTTCTTCCTACCATGAGGTGATGCCACATAATTAAGCGTTCTGGTCACAGGAATTTCTTTTATTTGATTCTTCAATAAAGGTTTATTTTCCTGTGGCCGATGCTCCTGCCATAGACAAATGTCATCCACGAGTCAAGAAGGGAAGGCTCCGGAAAACAATCTCCAGGAGCAATCCCTGGTAACACACGCACAACACTTGGGTGGAAAAATAATGAGGATAGGCCAGAGGGAGGACCGCTCCCCAAGAATGACGGAAAGCTGAAGGAAGGAATGTCATCCTAAAAAGCCTGTCATCCTAGGCCCTTGCTCTAAACATAAAACCATGTTTATAATACATTTTATGTGAAAAAGATGAAGAGTTCTGCTTTTGACCCAGAGCAGATACTTCCTGGAACTACTCATAAGAAAAAAGGAAGAGAAGAAATTGTATACTCTTCTTCCTAAGACAGATGTTCAGTCAGCTTTTCCAACCTGGTGTTTTACCCTGGGATATTTTATTTTATTTTTTAAAGCTTTGTGTGTGTGTGTGTGTGTGTGTGTGTGTGTGTGTGTGGTGTGTGTGTGTGTGTTTAATTTGAGAGAGAACGATGGAGCACAAACGGGGGAGGGGCAAAGGGAGAAGGAGAAGCAGACTCCTTGTGGAACAGGGAAAGAACCCAACATGGGTCTGGATCCCAGGACCCTGGGATCACGACCCGAGCCGAAGGCAGACGCTTAACAAACTGAGCCACCCAGGCGCCCCTATTTTATTTTTTATTTTACTTTATTTTATTAACGTGCACTTTTAATTGAATGACATGGAAAATGAATTGTATCCTCCCACTGGCTGGGGGGAAATGGGTAGTTTTCTTAACCCCACAGGAAACACCTTCAGGTTTCCTATGATCCAGATAACTCTTCTACAAAACAGACTTCTAAGGAAATGATAATCAGTGAGATCAACAGCTCCACAAGTGGTAAAACCTCACCACGGACTCACTTAAAATTCTGCATCAAGTTCCAGAAATATCTTCAGTGGCATTTATGTTCTCGCACACCACCCAGGAGAACACACAGGAAGCACCGAGATTCGGTCAAACAGAAGGTCTACGAACTTCAGGTCGGTCCCCAGAAAGGAGCGCTAGCTAACCTACGAGCTTTATTGGGAGCCGTGTGCATGTGCGTGGGTGACTACACTAAAAAGTGGTTGGTATATTTACACTGACTCACCAAAGAGGAGCAAGTTAAAGGCAACAGACAAGAGTCTGATACCCAGTCCGATACAACCAACCATGTATACCCATGTAATGGGTATACAATGGGTATACAACAACCATGTAATGGGTATACAACAACCCATGTAATGGGTATACAATGGGTATACAACAACCATGTATACCCATGTATACCCATGTAAACCATGTATAACCATGATACCCAGTCCAATACAACCATCATGGAGACGATGAATCACTACTCGAAATTTTTATACCAAATCTTCATTCTACCTTTTCTTCAGATCACATCAAATTTAGAAAACAAAGCAAAAATAAAACCATCTGGGCAGCTTCACGCTGTCCGGTATCGCTGTTAAAAATCACAATGAACTCTTCCGAATAAAAAGCACTGTTATTGGCTTTTCTGTTAGGAGGTACCTGTTCTGCACCCCTCCCCCACGCGAGCGCCCCTCAGGTAATCCAACCGCAAATGCATATTAAGTAACTGAAGTTCATTTAAAAAAAAAAAATTAATGTAGTTTAAATAAACAAAATAAAAGAAATAAAAAGTTGGGTCCAAGCAAAATACACACTCAGCCTGAAGTCTCTAGGATTCTTGGAATAAAGAAAATAATGAAATGAAGGAGAGCCAAAAAAGGGGTAGAAATCAGAACAACCAAAACAGCGATTTAGATTTTAAAGTTTACTGATTCCCTGCAAGGCGGGGGTGGGGAGGGGAAGGCTGTGCGCGTTTGCAGAGGGAATGACTTTAGCGAATTGTGTCTGTAGGTATTGGTGAAATATAAACTTCCAACACCAGAAGCAACAATCAGGGTTTCCTTGATCCATTTATACCTTCAACACAAAGCATTAAAAATGCCTTTTTTTATCCATCCAATGGTAATTTTCAACCAGTTCAACCTGCCTGCCCAGCTCCTGAGTAAAAACCTGGCCCTGCGGCTTTCTAACCATTTATCTCAGTCAGCTCCTGGGGTGCCTTTCAGATTCATGCTCTAGGCAGACTTTCATCTTATTACAATGCAATGTAACTATGGAAACATAAGATTTAGAGTTATATTTCCTCTTATAAACAAAGACAGCTGCCTTTCATAACTCAAGTCCATGTAAATTGTGTCATTTAGGGTCGATTTTTTTTTTTAGCATTTAAGAGGAAAAGAATAAAAAGAGGAGAAACATTTCTATAAAATCCAGGGCAGATTTCTTTGCAATTACAAAGGAGGCCATGTTTCGGTCACGGCTGCCTGCCATAGGGCACTAGACTTATCCAAATCCTGAAGCGCCCCTTGTTGGGTCCAAACCAGAGGGCCCAGGCTTCCAGCACCCGCTGGCCTGCCGGTGGTCAGGGGGGAAACTCCCGCTAGCTGCTCATCGGGGACAAGAGAGGCCCAACACGGTCTCACTCCTAACTCTCCATGCACCACACGCTTCCACAGCTAGAAAGCGAAATGAAATCTGGCAGGTATATTCCAATTATTATAAACACAGACTCCCTAGAAATGTCATACTAAAAGACAACATCTAAAAATAATACTCTGTTTTAAGTTAACTCTACCCCCAAGTGGGACTCAAACTCATGACCCCAAGATCAAGAACCACACACCAACTGAGCCAGACAGGAGCCCCTGGAAATCATACTTCTGCGCTAACTGCATGTCATAAATATAGCCACTATCCAATGTACAATGTGACCAGTTTTGTTTTTTTTTAAGCAATACACAAATATAAACATACTGGTCTCACGGGGCTTAGGATCCCTCACCTTTCAGATAGGTAGGTCCTGCAATGGCTTATTAGCTGCCAACACCTGAAGCA
This sequence comes from Procyon lotor, assembly GCA_028646535.1. Classification (NCBI taxonomy): domain Eukaryota; kingdom Metazoa; phylum Chordata; class Mammalia; order Carnivora; family Procyonidae; genus Procyon; species Procyon lotor. Next base: position 117,327,204 of record CM053608.1, on the reverse strand, counting down.
AGTTTCTTTACACTTCAGGCTTCTTACTGCTCTAAGGGCAACAGCAACTTGACTGTTACTTTTACCATTTACCTAGTGGGAGAGGGAAGGGCATTAAGAGACCAACAACGTGGTTCTCTCTCAGAGGCAGGACTGAAGATATCTTCTCTTTTCTGTGTATTATTGACATATATATAGGGGCGCCTGGGTGGCTCAGTCAGTTGGGTGTCTGTCTTCAGCTCAGGTCATGATCCCGGGGTCCTGGGATCCATCCCCACATCCTTCGACTCCCTGGACACCTTGCTCAGTGTGGAGCCTGCTTCTCCTTCTCCCTCTGCCCCTTCCCCTGCTCACTGTCTCTCCTGCTCTCTAATAAATAAAATCTTTAAGAAAAAAAAGGAAACACAGTTTTTTCTTGTCTGTGCTTTTCTATAGTTCTCAAAATTTCTACAATGAACATTTTAATGCTTTAGTAATCTTCTTTTAAGTTGGTCCCTCTCCTGAATGCACATCATAGATTCTAAAGAAACATTTATTCTTTTGAGAAAATAATGGTCCCTGCGTAAGCTCCTTCTGTCCTTGGCAGATAAATTCCTACTAAGGACAGCCAGCTTGAGGCCCAAGGCAGTAGGATGCAGAAAAGCCTAAATCCCCCAGGGGCTCAGCTGGGGAAATTCAGTGCCACTGACCCCTGGCCCAGCTCCAACTCTGCTGGAGGGAGGGGGGTGCAGAGAAAGCTGGGCAGCCGATCCTGCAGGCTGCTGAGCTGGGTCCTCTCTGCAGCCCTGAAGAAAGAAAGAAATGCGTCTAGTATTCTGTCCTCACCCAGTGATCAGAAGCTCAGGACTCGGGGGTCAGGCCTGTGCACAGAATTTCTTTTAAAGCACCCATGTGATTTTCAACATGTAGCTGGTGTTGAGAATTACTACCCTAGCAGGTCTATGAACCTCTACTCACCAACTGTCCAAAGAAAAGGGAATTTCAATTCTCTCAAAATTAGAGGCTCTCCCCCTCATCTGTAAATGTCGTGGAGGGGAAGAGAGGAGAGGCAGAAGACCATTCTTGACAGTTTTAGAAGACTGTATCTTGTAAACAAAAATTTTTATCTTCTTAGATTTATACAGGTGTTTCACAAAAAGAAGGTTCACTGCAAAACTCAAAAGTCGATTTATATGACATTGATTAGTATACATGAGGCTTTTGCCTTTTAAAAGATTAATTACTCATTTCTTTTTTTTTTTTAAGATTTATTTATTTTCAGAGAGAGAGCGAGAGAGTCCCAGCAGGGGGAGAGGGAGAGAGACTCTCCAGCAGACCCCCTGCTGAGCACAGAGCCTCAAGCCCAGGACCCTGAGATCACAGCCTGAGCCCCAATCAGAGGAGTCGGACACTTAACCAACTGAGCCACTCAGGCACCCCAAGATAAATCACTCATTTCTAACATTGCCCTAAACTTGCAGTAAGGTATTGAGGCGTCTCTCCCTCTGCCCTCTACTCCCCCTCCCCGACATCTCACAAGCCCCTCTCTGAGACAATGTATGCAAGATCTTACTCGCCATAGTCCCAAGCAATCTTGTAAGAAGAAAAAGGAAGCAGAAGTTACAGGCACTATTAGTGGTCCACCTAGTGCTGAGTACTTCACACACATTGTTTCATTTACTCACAGTAATCCTATAATGTAGCTACTATTACCCTAGTTCAGAGATGAGGCTAAGGGAAATGAACAAACATCCCCAAAGTCAGCAATGCAACAATCTCAACTATCTGTATCAGAAGTAAAATTAATAATGTTGACACATTATTTTCAAAAGTCTATCATTCATTTTTGACTAGCATAACAGGGTTTTGAGGAAACAGTTATGTATTTATGTGTTTGCATCCCCTCAGAAAAAAATGGTCAGCGGCAACTAGAAAGTTCCAACTTTCTAGAGGAAAGGAAAAGGTAGTCTGAATTCAGCATTGACCACCCACAACCCATAGTAGAAAACAGCAACTGGAAGGCTCTGGTAATTCCAAGAGCTAATTTTACTGGCTGGTCTCAAGTCCAAGAGAAAGCATACTCTCAATATGGGTTACATTGTGACCTTAGGGACATTAACAGTGATCTCTATTTTACTCCTTCATCCCCAATAGATAGTTCTCCTTGTAACTGTTGTTGTTACTTGCAAGAGCTTTGCCATAGCCCTGAAGACTCAGTAGGTCTAATTGTATTGTTTAATAAAAGTGACAAAAGGTATCTCCAAGAGCACCTGGATGGCTCAGTCAGTTAAGTGTCTGTCTTCAGCTCAGGTCATGATCCCGGAGTCCCGGGACCCAGCTCAACGTCGAGCTCCCTGCTTAGCGGGCAGTCTGCTTCTTCCTCTCCTCCCTCTGCATCCTTGGCTCATGCTCTCCCTCAAATAAATAAGTAAAATCTTTAAAAAAAAAAAAAAAAGATCTCCTCATATAGTTATGGGAAACAAAGGTGCCTTTTAAATGCAAAAAGAACTGAAGTGATTTGGTTAGGCTTCCCATAAGTGAAATTCCAGAATTCTAGAGATGGACAGCAGCACCTCAAGTGTCGACATTCACCTATTAGTGGTGCAACATAAGCAAGGACAATCTGCTTTTATGCAGACTACAGTCCAATTAGAAATTAGAAAGCACAGTGCCTGACACACAGTAGGTGTTCAACAGAGACCTGTTGAATGAAGGAAGGAAAGAAGGAAGGAGTGATAATGAAACAAGCGTACAAACATGGAAAAGTAACACAAAGTGCAATTGATGCAGTAAGAAAGGTAAGAAGTGCTCCTGAAATTTACTCTGCTCCCAGAGTAAGAAATCACAAAGGTCTTCAAGAAGGAGGTCCTGGGGCTCCTGGGTGGCTCAGTTGGTTAGGCGACTGCCTTCAGCTCAGGTCATGATCTTAGAGTCCCAGGACTGAATCCTGCATCAGGTTCCCTGCTCAGCGGAGAGTCAGCTTCTCCCTCTGACCTTCCCCCACTCTCATGCTCGCTCTCTCATTCTCTCTCTTTCAAATAATTTTTAAAAAGTCTTTAAAGAAGAAGAGGAGGATCCTGAAAGATAAGGAAATTTGCCAGTCTACCCTTTCACCTAATGAAAAACAGAGTTTAGAATATTACGGCAGCCTTGAAACATATGCTTGTGACTTGATCTAAAACAAACTTCATGCAAAGAATAAAGAAACAGTAACTTTTTTCTTAAAGATTTTATTTATTTTTTAGAGAGAGAGAGTGAGAGAGTATGAGAGAGCATGAGAGAGGAGAAGGTCAGAGTGAGAAGCAGATTTCCTGCTGAGCAGGGAGCCCAATGCGGGACTCAGTCCGGGGCTGCCAGGATCATGACCTGAACCGAAGGCTGTCACTTAACCAACTGAGCCACCCAGGCGCCCAAGAAACATTAACTTTTAAATGTCCTTTCCCCCTGGAGATTTGGCAACTAAATCACTGAAATGTCAGAAACTAGTGTCTCAGTATTCTGAGCTATGATGGATTCAATATGGTTAAGGAAAAAAAATCTCTTTTTTCCAACCTTTTACCATGTGCAGGTTTTCCTTGAATCATTATCTTGAAACGTAAAGTCCTCAGAGCTTAATTCCTTTGGAGGCTAATCTTAGCCAGCAAAGAAAGGACAGTGTTTTTATACATGGGATATACTTGGTTAATTTTAATTTGCCCATTCTGTAAAAAAACCAGTTCAGTGCAGTCAATCATTCTCATGAAATTTTTATAGCCTTGCACGTCAAAAACCCCATGATGATAAAGATAAGAGCCATTTAACCCTATTATATATGCAATTGCTACGCAAGCAAGTTGGCCCAAAATCCTTCTTCTTTAAGACCTCCAGTATTTGTGCCCATAGAATAAAAATTCAAAGAAAAGCCAATCTAAATCTTGGAAAAACTCTAAGGTGCTCCATGATGCTTTCAGGATCCTCTCCCCTCCCCTCATTCCTGTGCATCTGCTACGTATTAACAACACTAAAACAACAGAAGACATCTATAAACAATATTTCCTGCAAGGAAGGCAGAAGACTATTCTGGTGCATATCTTAGTAACAGATGTTTTAGTATATCTGAAATCCAATATCCAGCAAAGCAGTAATGATATACTTCATTGTAACATAACAAAGAAATGTTGAGTTGTATCTGATTTGTTTTTATTTACAATAGCTCCTCAAGGCCATTCCAGCTCAAGCTTATTTTTCAACCCTTTTGCTGTCATTGAACACAATCTTCTTTAGAGGCTGAGAGTCGAACCATTTGAAATGGAAATGAAGTCTCTCACAGAGGCTGTACTGGAATGCTGTATGCACTCATGGGAACACAGAATCCTTCAATGACCCCGTCCAATCTCACTTCACAGATACGTACCTCGTCCAGGTCAGCCTGGCCAGCCCATGGCAAACAGTACCAGAAACCAGACTTAACACACACACACACACACACACACACACACACACACACACACACACACACACAGTGCCTATTCTCAACTAGAGCTTTCCTGCTGGGGACACAGTGATTTCTTTTCTTTTTTAAAAGATTTTATTTATTTATTTGAGGGAGCGAGCAAGAGAGATCACAGAGGGTGAGGGAGAGGGAGAAGCAGACTCACTGCTGAACAGAGAGCCCGAAGCGGGGCTTGATCCCAGGACCCTGAGATCATAAGCTGAGCTGAACGCAGACACCCAGGCGCCCGCATCCCCCCAGTGATTTCTTTTTTTTTTTTTTTTTTAAGATTTTATTTATTTGACAGCGAGAAACACAGCGAGAGAGGGAACACAAGCAGGGGGAATGGTAGCGGGAGAAGCAGGCTTCCTGCCGAGCCAGGAGCCCGATGCGGGGCTCGATCCCAGGACGCTGGGATCATGACCTGAGCCGAAGGCAGAAGCCTAACGACTGAGCCACCCAGGCGCACCCCCCCACCGGCCCCCACCAGTGATTTCTGCCCAACAAAGAACTCCTGACTAAAACACGGAGCTTGAGTTTCTTTAGTTTCTTCATGGAGGACAGGCAAGGAAACAAAATAATAGATGGCTCACAGTCACAGTTGTTCCTTTAAGCTTTCAAACATTTTGTTACAGTTTTGTATTTCAAACGGGGGTTTAAAGGGGCACCTGGGTAGCTCAGTTGGTTAAGCATCTGAATCTCTGTCTTGGCTCGGGTTATGATCTCAGGGACGTGAGATCAAGCCCCACATTGGGCTCCACACTGGGTGTGCAGCCTGCTTAGGATTCTGTCGCTTCAGTGGGGAGGGTATGTGCTATGGTGAGTGCTGTGAAATGTGTAAGCCTGACGATTCACAGACACGTACCCTGGGGCAAATAATACATTACATGCTAATTAAAAAAATAAATTAAAGTAACTTGAACAAAAAAAAAAAAAAAAGAAAGAAAGAAAAGAAAATGCTTGGGGAGATATCCCACACATCAGTGTCTTACATGTTTTGCATAATGTATTAAGCATGAAAAATTTAATAATCCTACTTTTCTTTCTAATAATCAATGTTACATTTTCAAATAAAAGACAACTTATAAAAAAAAAAAAAGATTCTGTCTCCTTCATGTGGACTGATGGGAGCTGGAAGACATCAGAAATAATCTCATCTGATCCAGTCATTTTACATATAAGAAAACCAAGGTTCAAGTGCATGCAGTAACTGGCACAAGGTCAAATGGTACTGACTGTCTGTGGCAACACTATGGGTCATGGGGTTTAAGGAGTGCACCTGTTACGGTGAGCACCAGGCATTGTACATGAGTGTTGAATCACTAAATTATCTACCTGAAACTGATATTAAACTATATGTTAACTAACTGGAATTTAAATAAAAACTCAAAAGAAACAAAAACAAAACAAAAAAAAGATTCTGTCTCCTTCTCCCTCTCCCACCCACCCCTAAAAAAAAAAGTGAATAAAATAAAAATAAAAAAATAAAAGGGGTTTATAAATTGGGGCACCTCAGTCGGTAGGGAGTGCAACTCTCCACCTCCAGGTCCTGAGTACAAGCCTCATATTGGGCATGGAACCTACTTAAAAGTTAAAAAAAAAATTTTTTTTTTAAGTTCAGGTAAATCATCTGGTGGGTTGGTGAGGCATCTGTATTCACGGAGAGAACTGCTCATCATAAAGGGATATCGACATTTATTCTTCGCTCCCGCAGTAGGCACTCTCCCAGACTGAGGAACCGCTGCTTGGCTTGGTGTCATTAGTAAGGGTAATAACAACAAAAATCCACAGGACTGAACTCAGTGTGCCCAGCACTGTTCTGAGAACACTACATGGCTTTTCATCTTTCAGGTCTCATATTTCAGGGTCTTATATCCTCATTTGTAAATGAAGAAACAAGAGGTCATGTAGTTGGTACGTGAAGAACCAGGGAGAGGTCCTCAGCATTCTGCCCAAACCAACTGGGGTGAACGCTGGAACAAAAAAAGGGAGGAAAAGCACTGTTGAATATTTTTCAATAAAAAGTTCAAAGTCCTGTTACCAGCAGCACCATGTAGAGCAGTGCTCCTGACACCTGAATATTTTTGCAGATTACCTGGGACTCTCGTTAAAATACAGATTTCAATCCTCTATATCTTGGGAGGGGACTGGCGTTCTGCATTTCTAACAAGCTCCCAAGGAATGCTTCTGCTGGTGGTCCACAAACCACACCGAGTAGCAGGGAATTAGCATGCAAATTATTCATTAAGGATAAAGAGTTATTGTTTCACTGACTTTACATACGGGAGGAAAATACTGGGAGTGAACCTACAGATTCAACCTAACTGGGGGTCAAAAATCCATCCTAAGAAATGCATGCTTTGTCTTTGCAATCATTGTTTCTCTCCTCTTCCAAGATGCACCAGCAGAATTAAGCAAGAACTTCCACATCCCCTTACCAGACACAACTGATTTTCAGGAGCAACTCTCACAGGAGGGGGGTATGGAAAACAGAACTGAAGGCAGGACTTGGGAGTGAGGGCTGTGTGATTAACCTGATGTAAAAACAGGATTATTTGCATTTCAAGTCCTACAAGTTTTTCCCCTATAACAAGAATTCCTGAAGTTAGCGGTTTTTCATGACAAACTTTTTAATTGGTTAGGATTAACATATGTGATTCTAAATCATCAAAGAAGCTTTAATTGGTCTGTGAACGATGGAATCCATTCTGCTACCCAAATATATTACTCTCCTAAAACTCATTAAGAAGCTGGTTTGCTCTCCCTTGGATTTCGAAGAGCCTGGTTCCATGAACTCTGATCTAATTATATTAAAGAAGAGAAGTCAAGGACATTCAAATCTCAAATCAAACATCTTGACCTTCCGGTAAAACTAATTACCCAAAAACACTTTAGCTATTTATTAAAGGCTTAACTGTGCCCCATCACCACTACTAAATTCACATGTTGACATCCCAAACCTCTATATCTCAGAACATGACGAGACATGGAGATGGGGTCTTCAAAGAGGTAATGACATGAAAACGAATTCATTAGGATGGACCTAATTCAACATGACTGGCATCCTTATAACAAAAAGAGATTAGAATATAGACAGGAACTGAGGGATAACCATGTGAAGACACAGGGAGATGACAAGCATCTATAACACAGAGAGAAGCCTCAGAGAAAACCAACCCTACCCAGGCCTAAAGTGCAGACTTCTAGCACTGTAAGAAAAAAAGTTCTGTTACTTAAACCCCACGTCTATGATATCTTATTATGGCAAGTTCTAGCAAACAAATACATGAGCTTTTTGCTTTGCTTCTGAAGACAGAGTGAAATACCGCAGAAATTTGCTCCACATATGATTCAGAAAAAGAAAGGCTCCACATACTACTCATTATGTACATTATTATTAGAAACACTGGGGCACAGGGACGCCCAGGGTCAGAATTAGAAGGCCTCCCCACAAATACCAAACTACTTGTTCTCTTTATACTCAACAATGCAAGGCACCCTCCATCAACATACGGATTTCTGTTCATGGACATTGAGACCACGCCACCAGCAGGATGACCTACGGTCCACCAAGGTCTCAATTTTGGTGCCGCTGTTTAACTATCTGTACAATCTTCAAATTTGATTCCTACCCCATCTCTAAAATGGGAATTCATCTCATAAAAGTTGTTATCAGGACTAAATGAGATATTTCAGACCAGACACTGGCCACCCGGCCCCTCCAGGACATACTGGGTGCCTCTCAGTCCCAGCTCTGAGATGAATCAAACACAAAGCCCTTCTCCGTTACAGACTGGCTTTGGCAGCTGGACAGTACGTGAAAGAAGGGGAAAGCAGCGAATCAGAAAACGGACACCTGTATTTTTAAACATGTTGATGTTCTTTTAAATCGTATAAAAGTTCACTCACTCACCCATCTGTGGATGTGAGGCAAAGACCTTTGCTTCAAGAATAGTCTGCTGAGTGGAGCTCTATGGAAACCACATCTGTTTCTTTAAAGAGCATCCAGAACTAAAAGATCTTTGACAAACTGGGTGCAGAAGCCTCCTCTACTTTTAGAACCCCTCCTTCCTGTACTTAATTCCAGCGCAGCGTTTGTAAGCACAGTGGTTCTCAAATGTTCACACACTTCACCGTCCACCTGGAGGGCTTGAGGCAACACGGATTTCTGGGGGTATTCCCCCAGAGTTTCCAATTCAGCAGGTGGGACCCAGGAACCTGCATTTTTAACCAGGTCCCAGAGGGTACTGATGTTGCTGATCTGGAAACCACTCTTGGAAAACTCACCTTCACAGATCCTCTCATAGGAAGTGCATCTTTCTGCACTCATATTTCATCAACTTACATAATATTTCATTGAATCCCAGAGCTTAAATACTGCTGATGCCTGGTGGCGTACAACCCCACGGGGAGGGGTGGAAGTGCTTGGGCATCCAACAGGGATGTCCTTGGACTCTCGACCCACTGTGACCACCGTGGTACAGAAAGGCAGGGAGCACCAGTCAACACAGTGAGTTGGGTAAAAGGAACACCAGTTCAGAAAACTTCAACTACACTAAGTTGATGTTTATCACTTTCCTGCATCCTCCTTCAATATAGGGGACAGAAGAATCATGAGTTGGAAATATATGCTTTTTGAATCCTCACGTACTTGTTACAGATTTTTCTCACTACTTGGCATAGCGGGCTATAATTGTTAGTATACAGGGTGATTGATCCAGCTTTAATTTGCAGGTCTAAAAAAAATTCCCTGACTTCTCAGGTGAGCTTTCCTGCCTTTATCGCTGTCATCTTCTGAGAAATCACATGGTGATTTGGGATTCAAGACATTTTCTGGCTTCAACCTTCTCTTAAAATCTCACCCTGTTTTCTAGGAGTTTCAGAGAGATCCATACACTAGAGTCATTCGGGTGTGGACCCAAAAGAGTGGGACTGACTTTTGCCTTTTTGCGTTCAGTATACCTCAAACCTAATTTCATTCAATTAAGCAACAAACATACATGCTAGAACACAAATTACCACCCTACCTCCTTTGGATATCCAAGTGTGCAGACAGACCAAACAGAGATTAGCCAATCATGACAGCCTGTCAAGACCACACGGAAGAGAGTCCCACTCATGAACTGAAGGTCTAGGACAAAGAAGCCAGTACCCCTGGTCTAACTCTTCTCAAACCCCACAGGCACTGGAAGGCAAGAGAATCCCAGAGCCATAAAAAGTACACTAGAAATTCCAGCTCAACTTCATTTCCAAAAATTAAAGAAAACCTGTCTAATTTATTCATAAAATACATATCCCATGATTTTTGCATCTGACTTGTTTTATGCTTGTTTCTTATCTCAATCAAAAGAACTCAAAGTAATAACCAGGAAAAAATAAAACCAGAATATCAACAAACAATAAGACCAGCCAAAAAGAAAGTCCAAAACAATCTGCAAAGAGATACTAGAATTAATGAGAATTTAGCAAAGTTAACTGCCAATAAAAATCAGTACATACTAGGAGCGCCTGTGTGGCTCAGTCGTTAAGCATCTACCTTCGGCTCAGGTCATGATCCCAGGGTCCTGGGATTGAGCCCCACATCAGGCTCCCTGCTCAGCAGGAAGCCTGCTTCTCCCCCTCTCCCACTCCCCTTCCTTGTCTTCCCTCTCTCACTGTGTCTCTGTCATAAAAATCTTTAAAAAAAAAAAAAAAATCAGGATATACTAAAGTCAACAGAATTTCTAAGCTACCACAAAAAAGATTCAGAAAATGCAACCTAAAATGATTCCCTGTGTGTATTCACACAACTGACTACTACACAGCAATGAGAATCAACATTCTACAACAAAAAATTAGACATCACAAAAGCAACACTGAGCAAACGAAGCCAGATACAGAAGAAAACATATGCCACAGCTCACTCACCCCCACTTTTGGAAGTTAGGACGGTGCCAGCCCCTGGGGAAAGACAGTAATGTGAGAGAACATGAAGAGGGCTTCTAGGAAACTGCTAATATTCTGGTTTTTAATCTGGGTTCTGGTGTTGGTTTCAAAATTCAGCAAACTGTACATTTATACCTACAAATACATGTATCATACTATATACCTTAACAAAAAGTTTTTAAAAAGACACCACTTACAATAATGGAAAAAACAGTTAAGTACCTAACTACAAATCTAACCAAAGCTGGGAAAAACTTTACAAAGACTTTCTAAATTTAAAATTTCTACTACTAAAGAAAAAAAAATGAAGGCTACACCATATTCTTGGGTTAGAAAATTCTGTACTATGAAGTCAGTTCTTTCCACATTGAGCTATGCATCCAATGCAATCATAAGATAGGTTCTATACATAGGACCCAGCGACCCAAGAAGCAAAGCCCAGTGGGGAAGCTGGTCCTAAGTGATCAGTAATGTGAAGGAAGTGGTACAGCATCAGGGACAGACAAACCAAACACTGACACAGAGTCAAGAGCTCAGAAAATTATGCTCAGTTATCTGGGAAACAGATATGACAGACCTCATATCACAGATCAGCAGGAAAGGCTGTGCTATCAATAAACAGTGCTGGGGCAATGGGTTATCTACATAGAGGGAGAATGAATCCCTCCCTCTTATCAAGGATTTAAATGAGAAACGCAAAACTTTAAAATTCGCAGAAGAAAACGCAAGAGAGTACTTTTAGGACCTTTGGGTAGTAAAAAAAAAAAAAAACTGTTTAAAACAAGCCACAAAACAGGTAAAGGGTAGATTATAGTATTTTCTTAAAGTTCATTCTTTTAGTAATCTCTACACCCAGCATGGGGCTCAAATACATGACCTTGAGGTCAAGAGTTGCATACTCTCACCCCCAGATTTGAATATTTTTAAAACTAGAACTTGTGATAAAAGAAATAAAAATCAAGTGAGAAGAGAAACCACAGCTGAGAAAAGATACTTGGTATGACAAAAGAGTAATGGCTACAGTACGTAAATAACTCCTAGGAATCAATTAGAAAAATGCAAAAAATGAGCAAAACGGGGAAAAATTAGCAGGTTCCTTTAAAAAGAAAGTAAATTAATGACCAATAAATATATGAAAATATGTTCAACCTTATTAGTTATGAATGAGATGCAAACTAAAATCACAACTGAGATAGCATTTCACAAACTCCAAACTGATAAAAACTGTTAAAGTCTGACAATGGCAAGTAACATCATTACCACAAGTAGTACCATTATCATATACCCCTAGTGACGATGAGACCATCTTGGAAAACAATTTCACATATATATCGTAAAGTTTAACATGCAACCATCCTACCATCCCACAATCCCACAGTGGACAGCAGCATTGCTCATGAAAGCCCAAACCTGGAAACTACCCAAATGTCCACCAACAACAGAAGGATAAACTGTGGTAGAGTCAAAGAGCGGAATGCCATACGACAGCAAAAGTGAATAAACTCACAGCTCCATGGATCAACATGGACGAATGAGTCTCAAAAACAAAGTTAATACCCCGGGAACATACTGACGTTTTCTTAACTGCATCGTAAAGCTGAGGAAAACATACCTGAGAAAGGAGAACTGTTTACTGAGTTTATCCTTATTTTTTTTTCACAATATCAAAAGCAAAAAAATAAAATAAAATAATCTCCACAACTAAAAAAAAAGGTTAACTGAGGGATTGGTGGCATAATTGTATACATTTACCAAATCCCATCAAACTACACTTAAAATGCGTCAACTGTACTATATGTAAATTGCACCTTAATAAAGCTATCCCCCCCAACAGTCGGGCAAATAAACTGGGGGGAAATGTGTAGAGGATCATTCTGTTTACAAAAAAGATCAAAACCAGGCAAACATAAAATAAAATATAGTTAAATTATGAAGAGAATTAAGGGAAAGAAATATACAAAATACAGAACTGTAACTTCTTTTCCGGGCAATGAAAACGAATAGAATTAGAAAGTCACACAAGGAGAGCTGCCTGGGTGGCGCAGTTGGTTGAGTTTCTGACTCATGATTTCAGCATGGGTTGTGATCTCGGGGTCATGGGATCGAGTCCCATGTTGGGCTCTGTGCTCAGCGTGGAGTCTGCTTGTCCCTCTCCCTCTGCTTCTATTCTCACACACGTGTTCTCTCTCTCAAATAAATAAATAAACAAAATCTTAAAAAAAAAAAAAAAGTCATACAAGGAACTTCAAAAATACAAACTGGATGGTGATGTAGGGCACCTAAGTAGTTCATGATTGCTAAAACCAAACAAGCTCCTTTATTACATATAGAGGCTTTCAAAAAAAATTTTTTTAATGAAGGAAATATAAATAGTTCTATTTAAAATTAAATAGTTCTATTTTAGGGATGCCTGGGTGGCTCATTTGGTGAACGCTCTGCCTGCAGCTCAAGTCATGATCTCAGGGTCCTTGGATGGAGCCCTGCCATCAGGTTCCCTGCTCGGCAGGGGTCTGCTTCTCCCCCTCCCTGCCCCTCCTCCGCTTGTGCGCACGCGCCAAAGCACTTTCTCTCTCTCTCTCTCAAAAATAAATACAATCTTTAAAAATAAATAAATAAATAGTTCTATTTTAGAGAGATCAACTGAAAGAGAAGAAATTTATTTTAGCAAAATTTTAAAGAATAATTAAGGCTAGCTACTTTGTCTTGCTTTTGGGTTCTTTCCTAACTTCAAAATTTTGTTATGTTTTCTAAATTTTGTTACATTCATAGAAAATGTGCTCTTAAGCATAAAAGACTAAAGGGCCGTGATGTATGGAACCTACAGGCTCCATAGGGAACCTCAGGCAATTCAAAAAATAAATTGTGTGTGTGTGTATATATCGTAATAATGATAAAGCAAACGCAACAAAAATTTAAAATGCGTAAGTCCACTATTCTTTACAATTTCACATTTTTGCATTTTTTCAAAATTAAAAAGAAATTAAAACAGTTGCCCAAGTACAAACTAAAAACTCAGCATTTCAGTGGAAACACTATTTGACACGGAGAATATACATTTTATGCCTTTATCCTATCCTAATCATTTTCTTAGTTATAATGAATCACACAGCTGAGTTAACCACTTGCTACCCCCCACCCCCCCACCCCCCGCTCTCAGACCAAAAGGCACGGGAGCATGCTTGACTTCATGACGGTAAGTCAAACACACTTTACCTGAGTTAGGTAAAGTGGTTTCCTACCGCTCCCAAAAGTGGTCGCACTTGGGAGACAGGACATTGTAGATTCACACATTTCCGTCTAAAAAGAATATTGTTTTCACTGGGGAAGAAATACAAAGAGCCAAACGTCTCCCAACTTCAGAAAACAGTGACAGAAATCGATTCACTCCCTCAACACTGCAGGTGTTCTAAAGCAAAGTAAGTTATGTTGCACAAACACAAGAGAAATGTTTTTGTTCCCAAACTTGACACATATTTGATAATATCTTTTACTGAAGGGCTGCCCAAGAGAGGGTGAAAATCAGCTCTTTTAAAACAAAATCCAAGGGGTGCCCAGGTGGTTCAGTTAAGCGCCTGGCTCTTGGTTTCAGCTCAGGTCATGATCTCAGGGTTGTGAGATCAGGCATCAAATTGGGATCTCCTTTGCCCTTTGCCTCCCCCTAAAACAAACAAACAAACAAACCTTTTTAAAAAATAAGCAAAATCCACTCTCTAATAGATCCTTTATACTAATGATGAACAATCTCTTGCTTGACAGTATTTAATATGAACACACAAGTCAAATATACAATATACAACATGATGTAAGGAAAAACAAGAGCAGGTGACGTGAGAGTTTATCCCATCTCAAGGGAGATGCTCCAGCTCACCTACCACCATACATCATAGCTCATTAGAAATTTACATTAGCCTCCTCTGGGTCAAAATGGCACTTTGCATAGAAAAATTTATCATCCCCTGGTTTGCCATTATATAAATCTTTAACAAAAAAGTCACCACAGTATACCATAGCTCACTGATAAGTTAATTACTGGTGAGACAAAGCATGTGACCAATGGCTTTGGGGAAGATTCTGCTTAATATTTATTACAGTAACCACAAAAGCCTTCCTGCTATGAATTAAAACCACCCACAACATTTTAATTCTGGCTACTTAGTGATTAGAGAAATAATGGACAGCTGCTGATGTATTTCTGCACTTGAGTATCAACAACGGTGATGGTGACGGTCTGGAGACCTTAGCTCTATGCGGGTCGCTAAATGTACCTTGTTGTTAACGCAGGTCTCCTAAGGAGGGGAAAGCAGTTAGAAAAAGAAAAGCATGCTTCTAAATACAACCATAAAATATACCTGACACCAGTGTTCTTAATTTTCTGGGGGAAAAAAAAAAAATTTTTTTCTGGAGTTGTGGAGACCCTTGAAATTTTTATCAAAGATACGCAGTTTGGCCCTTGGAAACTGCACACGCATCCACAAACATATCATTTTAGATTTAATTTCAGGGGGTTCACTGACCCCAGTTTAAAATGCTCTGCACCACACCGATGGTCATAATACTTTGTATAAGGTAGGGAAAAAAAATTGTCACAAGCTTTTATGCCTAGAGAATGACAAACTAAGAGTCCAAAATGAAACATAGAGATGACAAACATACTACTTAAAAAATATAATTAAATGGGTTTTACATTAATAAAATTCACTGGTTACCTAACATCACACATTCCTACAAAATGCAGTCAAAAACTTACGTTAGTAGCTCCCTTCTTCCTAAACAAAGACTTGCACTCAGACAATTATTAATTACAACCAATTCGCTGGGCAGTCACAATGCAAGAGTCTGTTGAAAACAAAAACTATTGACCCAAATAGTTTTCCAAGGATATAGTCTGTAGCATACTGCTCTAATTGTTTAACTTAATCCTTGTTCTTTTGTAAATCCCTGTTCAAATGTAAATTACATCTGGCAGAGTCTCAGAGTGTGGGGGCATTTGATTTTTTCTGTTAATCTCTGTAAATACAAAATTACAAATCCCTGCTTCCTAACATATAAGGAAGAGCTGAAAGCAATCTGATTCAATTCTAACAAACCAGAGGGGATTTGAAGAAATCTGAGTGCAAATTTTATTTCTGATACAGAAGATTAAAATATAATCACCCCAATACATGTACTATTATAAAATAACTTATTAATGGATTATCCAATAAAGCACTGTAATTATGGATTTCCCTGGTCAAATTTACCTTCTTAGATTCTTCAGGACCAACAGATAATGGAACCTAAGTACACAAACACACATTCCTCTCTTCTACACTATTTTCTCGATGAGCACCCCATGGAATTTTAACAAAAGCATTATTTATTCATCAGCTGAGCATCTGACAAAATTACAAAGCAACAGCTACCGCTCAAGCTTAGGAATTTACCTTTATTTCTCTAGTAATCCCCAAATATACTTAATCATGCCTGAACACATTTAAGTGAAAACCTTAAAAAATACTTAAAAGATTAGAAATATCTCTTAACCAACTCACGAGAAAAACCTCTAATTCCTTTTTATTTTTAAATATTTTATTTATTTGTTTGACAGAGACAAACACAATGAGAGAGGGAACACAAGCAGGGCGAGTGGGGGAAGGAGAAGCAGGCTTCCCATGTATCAGGGAGCCTGATGTGGGGCTCGATCCCAGGACCCTGGGATCATGACCTGAGCCAAAGGCAGACACTTAAGGACTGAGCCACCCAGGGACCCCAAAAGCTCTAGTTCCTTAAGGACTTTTAAAAGTTTCTTAATTTCAGGGTGCCTGAGGGGCTCAGTCAGTGAAGCATCTGCCTTTGACTCAGGTCATGATTCCAGGGTCCTGGATGGATCCGCACATCAGGCTCCCTGCTCAGCGGGGGATGGGGGCCTGCTTCTCTGCCCTTCCCCTGGCTCACTGTCTCTCTTTCACTCTCCAGCTCTTTCTCTTTCTTGCAAATAAACAAAATCTTTAAAAAAAATATACAGAAAAGAAAGTTTCTTAAATTTAAACTTCTTACAAGAATTCTTAGAAGAATTCGCATGGGTCACTCAGTGCGTTAAGCAACTACCTCAGGCTCAGGTCATGATCCCGGGGTCCTGGGATCGAGCCCCACATCGGGCTCCTTGCTCGGCAGGGAGCCTACTTCTCCCTCTGCCTGCTACTCTACCTGCTTGTACCCTCTCTCTGTCAAATAAATAAATAAATAAAATCTTTAAAAAAAAAAAAAAGGATTTCCTTAAAAGATACAATACCACTGGCGGTGAATAAAAAGTGGGCTATCATGAATCCACTCCTGCGGAGCTGCACTTGGGCAACCATCCCCTTCACATACTGTTCTGATGTGACTTACCCTGCTTTGTTTTTTTTTTCTTAGAATGGTTTTATGGAAATATAACCCATATACCAAATAATGCTCCCCCATTTAAAGGGTACGATTCAATGGTTTTTCATATATTCATAGTTCTACAGTTATCAGCATGATTAACTGCAGAACATTCTCAACACCCCAAAAGGAAACCCTATCCCCATTTGCAGATGCTCTCCGTTCTCCCACCCCACTCCCGCCCCCAGGGGCTGAGGCAACCACCTGCTTTCTTTCTCTGCGGATGTGTCCCTTCTGGACATTTCATATGATGGAATCCCGTGATAGGTGGTCCCTGGGGACTGGCTTCTCTCACTTCGCACCACGTTGTCTGCGTCCATCCACGTGGTGGCCTGCGTCAGTCAGTACTTCATTCCTTTGTATTGCCAAATGACATTCCACTGTGCGGATATGCCACATTCTATTTATCCGTTCATCAGTGGTTGTTTAAACATTTGGGGCCTCATTTTCATCAAATCGTCTCCTCTTGGAAAAAAAATTTTTTTTTTACTTCCAAAAATATTTTATATACAACTTTTCTAGAAGTAATTTGCCAGTTTGTATTTAAAAGTTTAGGGGTACCAGCTACCCTGCAACCCAGCAACTGCACTAGTGGGTATTTACCCCAAAGATACAAATGTAGGGATTCGAAGGGGCACATGCACCCAAATGTTTACAGCAGCAATGTCCACAAAAGCCAAACTATGGAAAGAGCCTAGATGTCCATCAACAGATGAATGGATAAAGATATATGTGTGTGTGTGTGTGTATACACACACACACACACACAATGGAATACTATGCAGCCATCAAAAAAAAACCCCAAAATCTTGCCATTTGCAAAGACATGGATGGAACTAGAGGGTATTAAGCTAAGTGAAATAAGTCAGTCAGAGAAAGACAATTATCATATGATCTCTCTGATATGAGGAATTTGAGAGGCAGGGCGAGGGGTCATGGGGGCTAGAGAGGAAAAAAATGAAACAAGATGGGATTGGGAGGGAGACAAACTATAATTGACTCTTAATCTCATGAAACAAACTGAGGGTCTCTGGGGGGTGGAGGGCGAGGGATGGGGTGGCTGAGTGATGGACACTGGGAAGGGTATGTGCTATGGTGAGTGCTGTGAAATGTTTAATACTGATGATTCACAGACCTGTACCCCTGGGGCAATTAATACATTATATGTCAATAAAAAATAAAAATAAAAAATAAAGTTAAAAAAATAAAAGTTTAGGGGTACCTAGCTGGCTCAGTGGATAGGGCGTGTGACTCCTGATCTCAGGGTAATGAGCTCAAGTCCCATATTGGGCATAGAGATTACTTAAAAGTAAAATTTAAAAAATTAAATTAAAATAGAAATTTAAATGTCCCTCTTCTTTTACCTAGGTTTCTACTTCAAAAAATTTATATTAAAGAAATAGTTATAAGGCAAAGATGAACATATAATGATGCTCAATGGAGTACTATTAATAGTGAAAAATTACCCATGTATATCCATCAACAGGGGACTGAGTGAATAATCATTAATCCATATAATGAAATACAGTTAAAGAGAATGAGGTAGCCACATTCACAGGGAAAGGAAGGCATTACCCTAAATTAAAAACTGACCACCTGGATGGTCAGTTAAGCAACCCACTCTTGGTTCAGCTCATGTCATGAGATCGAGCTATGAGTTGGGCTCTGTGCTCAGCAGAGTCTGCTTGAGATATTTATTTATAAAATAAATCTTATTTATTTATTTATTTATTTATTTATCGCACACCGTGTGATAGCCTCACTTAACTGAAATTGCAAATATTCCTAGAAAACCAAACGATTAGTCACATCAGCATTTTTGAACAGGTCATAAACTCTTACGGTTCAAGGACTATATCTCTGTCCTTCTGCGGGCGAGAGGATAGGTCCTAAGCTCTTTGCAGATCACTTCATTCCCCACACTTAGGACAGGTGCCCAACAAAGGCAGCTCACTAAGCCTGCTACCAGTATTCCACATGAAGCACAGCATTCAGCATAATTTAAAATACAGTTTTAAATGTCCACAGGAAAAGTTTTCTTGGCTTTCATTCTAATTACCTGATTTTGCATTCTTTTCAATATTATATCTTCCTTTACATTATACTTAAGACATTTTTACAACAGGTAGAATTATATTGACTCTAGGACCAAAGCTCGTCTGCCTACTGTGTACATTTTTGCAAGGACCACTATACAATTCTTTAAATTCAGACTCCCTGAACATGAGAGCTACAAGAAGTCTTAGAGGAGCTAGTCCAACCTCCTCAACTTACAAATAGGAACTGTTCCTGCAGATGTTATGTTACTTGCCCGAGGTCCTTCAACTAGTAGTAGAGCCAGGACTAGAACCCAGAACCAGGGTTCCACCTGCATTTCCTTAAACATGACAACAAGAAATCTCATTTACCAATTCACTGAACAGCCACTCTGCTTTCTTTCATTCCTGAAGCACTCAGTTGAGTGATGAGGCAAAGTTTCCTGGGGATTTTCTCCCCCTCACACCAATCTGGTAATCTGACTACACAAATTACATATACAGTAAGTAAAATCTGCCCTACAATTTCCACAAGTACACTTGAACAAGTGCTTTTCTTGGGCACTACCTAACAATAAGCATTCACTACCCTGCTAGTGACACAAGAAATAGCCATTTCTAAGTTGAAATTTATTCTACACCAGTATGCCAATGAAACTAACCTTAATGATTTGTCTATTTGGATGTGATAAGAGCTAAAAACGAGTCATGGTCTATTAAATCAAAGATGTGTGCGAGCGGTGCCTGGGTGGCTCAGGTCTTGATCTAAGGGTCGTGAGTTTGAGTCCTGCATTGGGTTCCATGCTGGGCATGGAGCCTACTCAAATTAAAAAAAAAAAAAAAAAAAAAAAAAGTGTGTTAGGTGTATAGCTAGCAATTCCCTGTTTATTATGACTCCTTGCAAAGTCTCAGGATTGAGTTATACCAACTCAGCGCAGGTTGTTTCCATACCATAACCTGTAGAAGCTAATTTATGTCAACTTGGTGTTCACGTATCCACATTATTGCCTAAGTACATGCAAATTGATTCATCACACCAACCCCATCTTTTATATTTAAAGATGATGCCACTGATAATTACCATCCTTATCTACAGGTTTGCCTGAAAAGATGGCCATCTTTTCCAGATCATAAACACAATTTTTTAAAAAATGGGCACTGCTTTAAATCTTATGGTCTAGCAGTTGGGGGTGGATGGCAAGCAAGGCAAGCTGTCTTAGGTTCAGTGCCAGGCATGGTCCCAAGCACTCTTCCCATATGAACTCATGCTTACATCCACCTGAAATAGCTACTTGTACCCTCATTTATAAATGAGAAAACAGGGCATGAAGAGGACAGGTAACTTGTCCAGGGTCACACAGCAAGATGAGAGGAAGCTGGGATGTGAGCTCAGAGTCTGGCTTGGACGCTGTGCCTTTACCCACTGCTCTGTGCTGTCCTTCAAGACAGTTCTATCGTGAATAAAGCCCAGAACACCCAGCACATGCACACTCTTCCAGAGTCGATCACCCACACAGCTGTCCACGTCACCTGTTCATGTTCATGGTCTTCCCTTTCCAAATTAATTAGCAAAGTTTTATCCATCATCTACTTTGTACCTAGCGCTGTAAGAATAGCCAAGCAGGAAATATGAAATTTAAGACAGGATCTCATATTATATGCAAAAAATTTACCATCTAATCAGGGAGGCAAGTGACACCTAAATGAAATAGTGAGGGTAGCATTAGGGCTAAGACACGACGTGTATGGGGTATCTAACCACTGGACAGGTTTCTTCTTCCTGCTCACACCGTCTTGAAGCTCACCATCTCAGTGGCTTCAGACACTTTTTCAAAAAGATTTCAAAGACTATTCTGGAGTCTTGCACCAGTCTTCCTCCAAGAACTAACCACAGAGAACATTCTCAATAGTGAACTGTCTCTAAAAACTACCACCAATTGTCCCACTGAAGCAGCCTTCTGTCTGATAACCTGACACAGGAAGAGACACCTGCCTCTACAAGGTGTTAATCTTGTTACAATCATATCTTACACATAATGAGGGATTTTACCAAAGAAATAGCTATTCACCAGCTATTCTAATCAATTGTAATTCGTCTTCAGTGACACTGATTTCATCTACTATCTCCAGATGATCATCAAATAAACTTAAATTCCTCAAAAGATACTGAGGTAGCTTGCAAAAACTCTTCCCTGAAAACTTTTATCCCTGGCCCACCGTTCCTCCTAGCAGAAATGGATCTTGCAATTGCTCTTGAAGAATACCTACATTTCATGGGCTGTCCTGCAGAGCACACATCTAACTCGGCATCTGGTGAAAAACAGATACATCAGACTCCTGAGTAGCTGAAATTGTAAAGTAAAGTGCCTATAAATATCCCAATACATAGTTTGTTGCTTATAACATTGGTTCTCAAGCTATAAATAGTAAAGACCATTCTCTATAAATGTAGTACAGCTGCTATTTGAATTTTAAGAGGCAAATACTACAACAATTGGGTATTTCTAACAGCAATTTACTTTTTACCACCCGCTACCCTTAGATTTCAAATTGGAAAATTTTGCTCAATTTTTTCTTCTTCACCTTGAATGTGTAATGTGATACTCTCAATTAAGCCTGGTATATAATTTATTCTTTTTTTAAAATTTTATTTATTTATTTGAAAGAAAGAGAGTGAGCACGGGTGGGGGTGGAGCAAGGGAGGGACAAGCAGACTCCACACTGAACACAGAGCATGACACGAAGCTCAATCCCAGGACCGTGAGATCATGACCTAAGCCGAAATCAACAGTCAGACGCCCAACCAACTGAGCCACCCAGGCACCCCAAGCCTGGTATATAATTTATTCTCGTACTTTAATTTCATTATTCCATCGAGTCCACTTAGATTTTAATTTAAACATTTAAATGAATTTAAACATTAAATTGACTTTCATCTATTTTCATGAATGTACAAAAACCCAATTATAAAATCATTTGAGCAATGCTAACATTTGTCATTTCTTTTTTTTAAATTTATTTTATTTAAACTCAATTAGTTAACATATAGTGTATCATTAGTTTCAGAGTTAGAGTTCAGTGATTCATTGGTTGCATAAAATACCCAGTACTCACTCATCACATGACGATGTTCCCCCTTAATGTCCATCACCCAGTTACCCTATCCCTTCTCCCCACTCCCCTCCAGCAACTCTCAGTTTGTTTCCTATTATTAAGAGTCTCTTACAGTTTGTCTCCCTCATTTCTTTCTAAGTAAAAAACTGCTATGTTGGTAAGTTACATACAAATCACAGTTTAAGGAGTGATACACACCTATCTGATCACACCTTCAGTACTTACTGTAAGCCTTCGTGATAGATATACCATGACAAGCAAAACTGACATGATTCCTGAAACTTAATGAGAACTTCTGTATCTTCTAGAGACATTCTCATTTATGTTTATAGAGGCTGCATGGAAAACTCAGCCATACCCATACAAAGCCCGTGTATTTTGTATGTATTTGCAAAAGATTCTTTATTAACTGAGCTACATCACGTTTGGGGGCTGCAAGGCAAATAAGTTTATAAAATATCCAGTTGCTACCAAAAATAAAAGTCTTGGAATACCAGATGTTTCTCTAAATGAACACATATGAGTTAAAAGTTGGAAAGAGGGGAAGAAGCTTTTTTCTTAAATATTTATTTAGTATTTACTTGAGAGAGAGAGGGCGCATGGTGGGGAGGGGTGAAAGGAAGAGGGAGAAAATCCAAAGCAGACTCCCCACTAAGCACAGAGCCTGGCCTCACGACCCCAAGACCATGACCTGAGCCAAAACCAAGAGTCAGACGCTTAACTGACTGAGCCACGCAGGCGCCTGCAGGAAAGAAACTCTTAAGAAAAATGAACTGGCGGGGTGCCTGGGTGGCTCAGTCGTTAAGCGTCTGCCTTCGGCCCAGGTCATGATCCCAGGGTCCTGGGATTGAGCCCCACATCGGGCTCCTTGCTCGGCAGGAAGCCTGCTTCTCCCGCTACCATTCCCTCTGCTTGTGTTCCCTCTCTCGCTGTGTTTCTCTCTGTCAGATAAATAAAATCTTAAAAAAAAAAAAAAAGAAAAGAAAAATGAACTGGCTATAAACAAACAGTAAAATGGATCTCGACAGCTTCTGTACTGACTGCTTTCTCCCCAGCAAGTAGAAATCTATCCTGCCTGAAACAGAGAAGACATAACATAGCCACTTTAGGCAGGATGGATCATTTTTAACCACATTTATTAAACCTCCACATTCATTCCAAAATGAGCAACTCTGACTAGCACTGCCTTGTGCCTTTTGTTGTAGGTAAGTTATATCTCAATAAAGCTGATTTTAAAGACTATCATCTAGGAACCAATGATTCAGTTTGGGGTAAAATAAGCCCCAGTAACTCTCTCCTGATCTTTATTATAACCACTGCATAGTCATATTATAGGCACTGCACTTAAATCTCAAAAACCACACCGGAAGAATGGTAGACAAAATGCAAACAACAGCCACGGAAATCAATGTGTCTCCTGTTTAGAAGCAATGACCAATGGTCATTGGTTGATGATCATCCATTGATGGATCATCCATCCATCCATCCATCATCCATGGTCATCCATCGGCCTAAAAAGATGTTTTAGTTGACATCAGAAAACCTTATTCCCTATTACCTCAAATGTAGAAAAAGCAAAGAAAATAAAGTACTGAATACAATCGTTAGATAAAAAACAAGCAAATCAAATTCACAATTTGAATTTGGAAATTTTCAGAGTTATACCAAGGAGTGAAAATGTAAGTGGAGTGGCACCTGGGGGGCTCCGTGGGTTAAAGCCTCCACCTTCGGGTCAGGTCATGATCCCCGTGTCCTGGGATCGAGCCCCGCATCAGGCTCTCTGCTCAGCGGGGAGAATGCTTCCCCTTCTCTCTCTGCCTGCCTCTCTGCCTACTTGTGATCTCTCTCTCTCTCTGTCAAATAAATAAAATCCTTAAAAATAAAAAAAGAAAAAGAAAATGTAAGTGGAATGTTGTCAAATTACATACCAACGCTGTTTTCTTGAAAAGAAACCCAGAAGTTTATGAGTTTTTGGTTTTTTGGGGGTTTTTTTTGGTAATAACATGCAAAATTGAACAAAAATGATACTAGTCTAGCAAGTTTTTCATGGGCTTAGGTTACTGCCATCTGTGAGGCTTCCAAGTTGGCTTGATTTTATCCCAGGTAAGTAGTTTTAGAATTCTGAAAGGTATGAAAAAAAAAAAAAAATCAAAGGTAGCTCACATGTCTCCACTGATTAATTCTAATAGTTCTTAGTTTCAGTTATGTCTCTAGAAACAGTACGCTTGCAAATTTAATTAAGTGATAAATGTTCCCACAAAGGCTTGCCATCCAAACCTAGTGCTGATCTAAGAAGAGTATTCAAATTATTAAAAATCTCAGATGGGGAGGGGTAACACTTTTGTTCTATTTGATCCAAATCTCCTTAAGACCCTATTCTAACAACTCTGGAGAGAAACTTGGGAGTTCAGAACTAGAAGCTGGTGCTCTGGTCCTTACAAAATCTCGCATTGCTTTTACTGAGTCAAAAGTTCCATTCTCTTTTTAGAAGCAGGAAGGAAAACAAAATGATTACAAGTGACTCAAAACAAAGTAATTTAACTGTGCTTCATTAGTGAGAGGTTTTCAGAGCACAGCCACTGAAGACATCTGTGATGTTAAATCTTTTGACTTAATCCAGCACCTTTATTACCACGGTTGGTAATACTCTTGTTGCTTTACTTCAGATTTATCTTTGTGGTGATAGGTAACACACTAGCTTTAGTCAGAATTTTAGATTAAGGAATAACCACATGCTCATCGGAATTTAAACGAAGTACAATACTGTGCCTAAAATTTTTCAAATAGGTAGGTAGCAGGATAAAGATCTGGTTAAAATGAAAATGATCAAAGTCAACTCAAAATGTTGTGTTTGTATCTTTAATTCTACCTCCAAAGTAACTTAACTTTAGCCCTCATCAGGAATGCCTCAGTGCACCCATTAGCATTTAATTTGTCTCTAATACTCTTTTCTCCCAAATGGAGTTATATCCTCAAACAGTAAGTATTCATTACTCTGGAACATATTTTTGCCAGTGAACAAGTACATGTCCAAAGTTCTGAAGAGTAGCTGAAAGACCACAATTAAGAAGCTGCTCACTAGCCAAGATGTGACAATTCAAGCATGTAGGAAAAAGGAGTGTGGATAAAAAGTATCTACTGGAGCCAATCCGAATATAACACAGGCTTGACTGTTTCCACACAGGTCAGGCGTGGATGCACCTGACTGCTTGCGTGCTCCCCATCAGGTCATTCTGAGAAATCATCGGTGTGGCTGTTCGAGTCACCACCACGCAGCAAGCTACTTGAGCACTCTCCCCCTGCCGCGTGGTCCTTACTATGCAATAATCATAATAATGCACTAATCAAAATACCTAACATTTATCATTTACCAAGCACCAGAAATGATTCAAAGGGCTTTATCTATTTCACGCAAAGCTGGAAATTAAGGCACAGCGAGGTTCAGCAGCTTGCTCAGGATCACCCTGCTGTGCAGCGCAGGTGCCAAGATTCACACTTGGGAGCCTCGTCTGCAAAACTAGTTCTCCTGATGCTCCTTCATCAACTAGGGAAGGAAAATTCCAAATATTCCAGTGGCATCTGACTTGGCTTGGCATTCTATTCCTTTTTGGTACTGAGTACACTTTCTCAGGGGAAAAGTAGTCTCAGGAGGGAAAAACTTTGATGAAGGGAGATACTAAACGTAAAGCAAAATGAA
Source organism: Procyon lotor (assembly GCA_028646535.1). Lineage (NCBI taxonomy): Eukaryota > Metazoa > Chordata > Mammalia > Carnivora > Procyonidae > Procyon > Procyon lotor. The sequence goes on along the minus strand of CM053608.1, from coordinate 117,301,601 downwards.
ACCATCAGTGAGCCAGAACTCTGACTTGGGGTGATACTTAGCTGTGGTTAGTATTCTCAATTTTTTTTTAATTTTTCAAAAGACTTCATTTATTTATTTGACAGAGAGAGAGAGAGAGAGAGAGCGAGCACAAGCAGAGGGAGCAGCAGGCAGAGGGAGGGGGAGAAGCAGGCTCTCCACTGAGAAGGGAGCCCAATATGGGACTCGATTCCAGGACCTGAGCCGAAAGCAGATGCTTACCTGACTGAGCCACCCAAGCACCCTACTAATCTCAATTTTTAGATGGTGGTACAGCCAAGGGTGCAGCATGGAATTGCTGTGTCTTCCTCACCTTAAAAAAAGTAAGTTCTCCATCTCAGTGGTATGGAATATCACACAGAGAAAAAGGGAAACTCATCAAGATGTTCACAGAATGATGAGCAAAATCTTACTTAATCTCTAATATCCTGTATCTTCTAAGTTGTTTAACAGTGAATGAGCACCACTCTTCGCATTAGAAAAGAAATCTATATTAAAAGGTTACTCTAGGGGCGCCTGGGTGGCTCAGTGGGTTAAAGCCTCTGCCTTCAGCTCAGGTCATGATCCCAGGGTCCTGGGATCCAGCCCCGCATCTGGCTCTCTGCTCAGCGGGGAGCCTGCTCCCCCCCCCACCCCCACCAGCCTCTCTGACTACTTGTGATCTCTCTCTCTCTGTCAAATAAATAAATAAAATATTTAAAAAAAAAAAAAGAGGTTACTCTAGATTTCCCAAAAGGAAGGCTATATGACTCTCACTTGCCTTACAAGAAGAAAGCCTGAGCCATGCAAAAGTCAGCTGTGAGTCCCTAAAAAGCCACACAGACATTTGGATTATAAATAATCATAATAAAAGTAGAACCATTCTGTTGGTTATATTGTCAGTGTACAAGTGCTTCGAAGAAGGAAAGTACGCAGGAGCACATCTCGCACTCGATGGCGCAAAGACTCGTTTACCAAACGCGTCTGAGGCAGAGAAAACTAACGGAAGCCTTTCTAGAAGACCATAGGTTGCAGGAGGTGCCTGGCGGTCTCGGGTCAGAAAGTACCCCGCCCGCCGGCTGTCGCTGCAGGTAACCACTTCTGGCGAGCGGCCCCTCACATCCCATCCCGGCTTGTGAGAGCACAGAGGGTTTTCTCCTCCTCTCCACTAGCTGGGTGCTGGGCTTCTGCCTTCCTGCTCTGATTCAGAACCAATGAGGCCGAGCCATGGAACTATGACTCAGTAATGTTTCATAATTGTTGGGAGACATATCAAAGTAACTTGTTAATGGGGTGTTCATTAGTCTGTAACGGCTCGTTTCATAAATTCAGTAGTCTTGATAAAGGCTTAATAAAGTCTGCAATGGCTTACTTAAAAATACAGATTCAAAGCTATCCCCATAGAATGCCACTCTCATGTGACTTCTGTTCCAACATGCATTTTTGGACACCGTGTGCATGCTCCAAGCTGCCCAGAACCCTCGGAACCCCTGGGGTTCTGACTTACCTTGGGGCATTCACTGCACATGAGTGCTTCTGAATTTAAAAACAATGACCACCACTACAACATGCCAACAACCACCAGGGCAGGCGGAAGATGCAGCATCAATCCGAGGGCCACTCAGCAACCAGAGAATGGACGGGGCCCTTACCCCCCAGGAGAAAGGCCAGCAGTCGCTGCCCCTCACAGAGCTGTCCTGGGTTAACCGGCGGCTTGTTAACCTGGGGTGAAGCTGGAGGAAGGTGTGGGGTCAACCTGCCAGTATCTTCCCCTTCTCTCTCTATGGCAACCACAGTAATCTGACTCACTAGGTCAGGTTGGTATAGGGGCCCCCCAAGTCTGGGGCCACACCCCACCCCCCCGGGCACAGACAACAGCTCTTGCACTCTAGGAAGGCATCATTTTGCCTAGGACAGGATTCTCTTCCATTACCTGCAGAGAATTCGCTGCTATGGCCACTATGCAGGTGGGGCAGAGGACATTCAACAGGTTAACTTAGTCAAAGTCTGCACGACTCCTCGGCTGGATCAACCTTTGCTTAAGTAGCACTACCAGCTGTGGCCTCTGCTTGTCAGCCCAGGGCAGTGGGAGTCGAAGTTGCAAGGGTTTGGAACCATATTGTCCTGCCATTATCCCAAAAAGCCACACAATAGTGCAGAGCCTATCATTATGTAATAATCCAATGCAGAAATTAAAGGTCTTGTAGGGCCCAGACTAGAAGAAGGAGAACCACAAGTGATGTGACAGACACAGCCTGAGGATGAAATAAAAACATTCCACCCACAGACTCATCCATGGACCAAAGCACAGCTCTTCCTGTAAAATGCATATGCACATCTTTCATGGCATCCAGGCATGAAACATCTAGAGGGCACCGGCTTCATACAAGGCACGTGCTTGCTGCTGGGAAACAAAGGAGGAAAACAGTAACGAAGACAAGGGGCTCAAGTTTACAGTCTAGGAGGGACCATAAGCCATTTACACAAATTCTTCAGGAACAGAGAGCTGATTATAATCCACTCAAGTGTTCAGAAAATCAACTCACTCCCCGTGAACACTCCCCGTCAGAACTCACAGAGCTATAATGAACTGATGGTAAGTGAACACGGGGCACTCTGCGACGATCATTCTGCTTGTTGGTAACATCAGTAAGTGAATACACAAGCAAGCACATAAGCACGCGTGCACACACTAGTGAAACGTCCCCACTAAGCGGTGCCTCAAACCTGCGAAGTACTCCAGAAACCAGTGGAGAAGGACCAGAAGCTTGGGAACAGCTCTTCACAGACCCACGGTTCCCGAGCTGTGACCGGAAGTCCCCAGGCACCCTCTTCAAAGCACGCCTGTCCAGCTGTGCTGGGGACTGGCGGACTGGGAGGTGCACTTGGACAAAGGTACCGGTAGGATTTTGATATGTGCTCCATCCCCTCACCACCTTCCACAGAGCTCCTCAATTTACCAATGGAGAAAAAGAAGGCTGGACAGTTCATGAAAAAATAAAATGCCGAGCTCCCTCCCAAAACTCCAGAGCAGTGCTATGGCCGAAGCCTGGCCAAAATGAGAAAGAGGTGCTCCAAGCTCTGAAGAGGCTACACCCTGATGGCCATTTGCTAAGATGGTGCAAAGTGGCACGGAGCCCCGTGGCTGTCTGCCAACCCAGTCCAGGCATATGAGATGCCAGGCAGTTTCCACCGGAGACTGGCCTCCTCGAAACAGCCCCCAGGGCAGGTGGTACCTGGGGGGCCTCTGCCTCGGCTAACAACGTGCACTCAGGGAAGGGACATTCACAGTTATGACCCTAGGGCCATGTGGCTGTGGGCGCCCAGGGAAGATCCTGCGGCAAAACCAGAAGTCTTTACTAAAGGGCCACATTCTGCAAGTGAGAAGCCACAAAGCAACTGAAGAGCTTTCATGAAAAACAGCTCTTTAGAAAATCTGAGATGTATCATTATTTTTTCCCCAAGTTACAGGCCCTGAAATGCACATCACTTCCTAAACGGCAGCCTCTCTCAACTCGACTTCACTCCGAAGTACAGCCAGAGCCGTCTTAAGGACACAAGAGCACCGGTGGGACGAGCGGGCAGAGGGGGTTCATGTTCAGAACTGCAAGGGGCCAGCCAGCAAGCACCTCGCACTACAAACACGTGAGAGAAACAAAAGCACTCTCCAACAGCCTCACTCTGCACAGGGGCTTTGTGCAATGCAGGAGATGCCAGGAGGAGGTAGCTCTGGTTTGCTTAAGTTTCTATTCCTTCGGATTCGACAAGAGTTTTCAGTCCCTCCTCCCCCTCCCATGCTCCTGCTTCTCCGGCTTCTCCTGCGGTTGGAGAACCAGTCTGCTTCCGTTCCACAGCAGCCCCTCTTCGGCAAACACGTGGCAACAAGCTGGCCCTCTGCAACATTTATTTTTCCAAAATTCGGGGCAACAGGTTGTGGCCATATGGATGGAGGAAGGGCACCAGAATGATCCCGAGAATGGACTCAATGCTTTTAATTAAATGGGCATTTCTGCTCGGCAATCGTACCAGGGTCACCAACATCCCTAGAAAGTAAGAGAAAGGCTTAGGGAGGAGATCCCTGTCACTACCACTTACTGCCAAGCCTACCCAGGATCCAGACATTTGACTGGAAGGTGCAAGTTAATTAAAACAAACAAACAAACCACCTGGTAACTGAAGTAGGCAGGGTCTGCGAGCCTGTAAGCCGATCTGCTATCTATTTACTTTCACATTGTCATTAGATCTCCTCTCTCGGAATCTTAAAATAAAAACAGTTCCTCTGCACTGGGCGCACACCAGGAATGATACTTTCTGACAGGATCTGATACTTGCTGCTTAATAGCTGTTTAATCACCAGGGCTGACTCATCAAGTAAAAGGCTTTGTCTTTCCAATTTACAATTGCAGCTTATCTAGTAAGTCGCCCAGATACGTTACAACATTCCAGCAACAGAGTGAGACACAGGTAGCCTGGCTTTGTGCTCCCCAGGTTGGCCTACTGGTCTCCAGATCAGAGATGGCTGTGGGGGAGAGGCTGAAAAGCCAAGGCCATCCAGAGGCTGACACTCTTGGGCCCATGCCTAGTCCCTTCCCTGTTCCTCCTGCTTCCCCGCCCCATCCTGTTCTTTGCTTCCAAGGGTGGAGCACAGGGAGCACCCTGAGGGTAGGGAGAGGCCAATGGGAGAATCATTGCCCACACTCCCTACTTCCCAGGCCCAGAATGATGGCTCAGATGTTTTACCCAGACCGGGAACAAAGAGAAAAGCAAGCACACACTTCATGTTCATTCATGTAAATGTACAAAGTACTTAGAACATCAAAACTTTGCATTAGGTTTCCCTTTAGTTTTGGGGTATTTCCGCACACAACAACACACACATTAAATAAATTTAAAAAAATTTTTGAGGGTATGCATCATTCCCTTATTAAAAGGGCCAGAAATATGCATGCATATACGTTTGCATGACACTTTTTAAGTATTTTAAGAAACGGGGTGCCTGAGTGGCAACAGTTGGTTAAGAGTCTGATGCTTGGTTTCTGCTCAGGTCGTGATCTCAGGGTCATGAGACAGAGACCTGGGTTGAGCTCTGGGCTCAGTGTGGCATCTGCTTGAGATTTTTTCTCCCTCTTCCTCTGCCCCTCCCACTCATGCACTTGCTCTCTCACTCCCTCTAAAATAAATAAGTCTTTAAAAACAACTAGTAAATTCAAAGGAAAGTACCATACAGGTGGCTCTAGGAAATAACCCAAACATATTTTCCAAGTTTTAGAGTGTCAATAAAAAAATGTCAAACTAGGGCACCAGGGTGGCTCAGTGGGTTAAAGCCTCAGCCTTTGGCCCAGGTCATGATCTCAGGGTCCTGGGATTGAGCCCCACATCGGGCTCTCTGCTCAGCAGGGAGCCTGCTTCCCCTTCTCTCTCTGCCTACTTGTGATCTCTCTCTCTCTCTGTCAAATAAATAAAATATAAAAAAAAAAAAAGTCAAACCAAAAATATTATAATAAATAAATAAGTCCAAGAATAAAATATACTCACTTAACAGGTGCCAGGGAACCAGATATATAAGTAAAAACACTTCCTTATTTTGAATTTTTAATAGAGAGGCCCTGAGTCCACGTCTCCAGTATAAATCACTGGAACAAGAGTCACCACCCTGCGGACTGGGATAATAAAGTCAGTTGCCTCAGGAAGAAAAATAGAAGCACAGAAACCCAATATTATTGAACACAATGTTTCAGTACCTTCAGAGAGTGATTTCCTCAGAAGTCAGTCTATTTCTAGGGAGTACTAACCGTCTATGAATCCCCCACAGTAAACAAAGCCTACTAACCATTAATTACATCCAATGAATAGAAACACAGTTCAAAAAAAAAAAAAAAAAACCTAGTTCATACAACACAGACTTTCCAAGTAACGTACTATGTCTAAGGTCATAAGGACTAGCACCCAATAACTAGAACACAGACCTGAAGGTCCATGGTCATTGCAAAGACAAGAAAGCCTTCCACATATGGCCACTTCAATCAAAAGTAATCAGAAACTTTATATTACTTAAAAGAACTGTACGGTTTCCAGGGCACCTGGGTGGCTCAGTTGGTTAAGCGCCCAACACTCAATTTCGGCCCAGGTCATGATCTCAGGATCATGAGATCAAGGCCCATGTCAGGCTCCATAATTCTAGATTTTCCAAAAGGAAGGCTATATGACTCTCTCTCCCTCTCCCTCTCCTTCTGCCCCTCCCCTTTCCCTCTCCTTCTGCCTCTCCCCCTAGCTCTCTAAATAAATAAATAAAAGCTTAAAAAAAAAAGAATTGTAAGGTTTCCTGTCTTAACTGCTCTTTTTTGGATGTTAAACTTCATTTATTAAACTTGGAATGAGTAAGAAACATATTAAAAACAAAACCCAGATTGGAGGCACCTGGGTGGCTCAGTCGGTTAAACATCTGACTCTTGGGGGGCACCTGGGTGGCTCAGTGGGTTAAAGCCTCTGCCTTCGGCTCAGGTCATGATCTCAGGGTCCTGGGATCGAGCCCCGCACTGGGCTCTCTGCTCAACAGGGAGCCTGCTTCCCCCTCTCTCTGCCTGCCTCTCTACCTACTTGTGATCTCTCTGTCAACTAAATAAATAAAATCTTAAAAAAAAAAATCTGACTCTTGGTTTCAGCTCAGGTCATTTACCTCAAAGTCCTGTTATCAAGCCCTGCGAGCACCAAGCTCACTTGGGAGTCTCTCCCTCTGCCCCTCTCCCCAACATAAACAAACAAACAAATCTTAAAAAAAAACAAACAAAAAAACCCAGATCAATGAGCACTAAGTGTCCCACAATAATAAAAATAATAAAATTATCAACACTTAGTGTGTGCAATGTGCCAAGCACCATGCTAATCCCCACAAGTCCCACAGTGTCAGTAACTCTATTTCCATTTTATAAATGAGGAAACAAAGGCACTATGGGTTAAAGGACTTGCCCAACATTTCACAGCCAATAAGTGAGTCACACATAAGCAGTTGGACACCAAAATTCACAGTGGCTCTGACCATTCTGTCACGATGCTTAGTTATTTATATCCAAGTAGTAGCCACAGAAACATGGCAGAAGGCAAATAAAAGATTTCCCTTCCTTGAGAGTAAAAAGCTTTGACTCAGATACGAGGTAATTTACCAAACTTAAGAAACTTTAAACTCTGGGGGCGCCTGGGTGGCTCAGTGGGTTAAAGCCTCTGCCTTCGGCTTGGATCATGATCTCAGAGTCCTGGGATCGAGCCCCACATCGGGCTCTCTGCTCAGCAGGGAGCCTGCTTCCCCCTCTCTCTCTCTGCCTGCCTCTCTGCCTGCTTGTGATCTCTCTCTCTCTGTCAAATAAATAAATAAAATCTTTAAAAAAATTAAAAAAAAAAAAAGAAATTTTAAACTTTGTTTAGGCTTTTTTTTTTAACCTAACTTTTACCTAGATTGGTACGTTTATTTCAACATCTCAAATTACAAAAGCAAAGATGTACCCTGTACCATTCCAAAAATTCAATGATATATACGAAGATATATACAAAAAAATATACACCATACAAAGATGGTGCTTTGTTTCCTTTTTAAAAGATTTATTTATTTGAGAGACAGACAGCAAGCAAGCAGGGTGAGAGAATTTCAAGCAGATTCTGCAGAGCAAGGAACCCGACTCAGCGCCAAATCCCAGGACTGAGACCCTTACCTGAACTAAAACCAAGAGTCGGACGCTTAACCAACTGAGCCATCCAGGTGCCCCACTTTGTTCAAATTTTAAAGGAAAAAAATCCTTTTTACATTCATAGTATGTGATTTGGCCTAAAGGACCAAAGGGTCAAAGCTGAGCACAAATGTCATAGGTGATGTACCACTAGATATCACAGACACCAGGGACATCCAACTGACTGCATGTCACAGCCTATGGGCGACCTATGGTGACATTTCCATCAACTCCTAGCAAAGGAGAAAGTTAACAATGTGGTGAGTACTTTACAAAACTAAATTTATCCGATGTTTAAATTCTAATTATGTCCTTCCTTCTGTCATTCAAGAGGTTTATTTTATTAAATGAAGTATCAAGATACAGTGGTGTTTTTGTTTTAGTGTGCTTGCTTGGTACATTTAAAAGAAGTTAGAAACTCTATCCAAATTTTTATATCTACTGAGGTTTTTTTTTTAGTTTTTTTTTTTAAGTAAGCTCTACGCCCAACGTGGGGCTTGAACGCATGACCCCAATATCAAGAGTCCTATGCTCTACCAACTGAGCACCTTCAAATAAAGGTGTCTTTATTTCTGTTGGTTTTTAAAAAGCTGGTTCTCGGGGCGCCTGGGTGGCTCAGTGGGTTAAAGCCCCTGCCTTCGGCTCAGGTCATGATCTCGGGGTCCTGGGATTGAGCCCTGCGCCAGGCTCTCTGCTCAGCGGGGAGCCTGCTTCCCCCTCTCTCTCTGCCTGCCTCTCTGCCTGCTTGTGATCTCTCTCTCTCTGTCAAATAAATAAATAAAATCTTTAAAAAATTAAATAGATAAATAAAAAGCTGGTTCTCAAGTCTGGGAACCAATGAGCAAGGACAGCTAGAAGTCACTGTGGGGGGTGGGGGGAAGCTAGTTAAATAATAACCTGGCTAGAGAACTTAAAAAAAAAAAGTCCCTTAGGAATACAGTAGACCGGCAATTTGGGGAAATTATTTCCACTGCATAATTCATCATAAAAGCGCAGACTAAGCTGTCACACTCCAGAGGAATATTATTCTATCAAAGCCAGCAATACTTCAAGGCTCCAAAAATACTTAGTTATGTTGCCATGCTAATGTTACCTATTTGCACCGTAACTCTAGATCAAAAAAAACCAGATGTTTCAAACTGGATAGGGTTGCTCAAATTTAACACCATTATCTTGATAGCTTTCCGGACCACACTCCTCCCTACTTAAAACATTACCCTTGAAACAAGTAATTGTAAGGATCTTTCTCAATGTAATAATGTAACTATTCCCTGTTACAATTTGTACAGTGGATACTAAACTTTAATTAACTACATAAATAGAAGTAAAGGCAGAGAACAAAAGAACAAAACAAAACAAAAAACCCTAACAGTGTGTTATCCAATTTTGAAAAGGGGCAATTACAACTCCAAGTTCAACTTGGGTACAACTGCCCATCAATCTTTACACATTCTCTGTTCAGCTGGAATAATAGATAGGTGGGCACACAAAGCATCAATTCTGAAGGTGTGCTTTATTAAGCCACAGAATATAAGACTATTAGGAGGCTTATTAATCTGTTCGACAAACTATACGTGGGTTGACTGTTCGTGGCCTTCCAGAATTTACAATAAAACTCCTTGTTGTTCCTGGTAATGCAATGCCTGTGCACGTCACCACTGTTTGCCCCTTCTGGTTTTCCTCTGCAGCTCCCAGCTGGAGATAAAGGAATATTTGTGGTCCCTGGTGGTGGATGTCCAATCTAGGGAGTGTCTCCTCCAGACGACACAAAGAGCTAACAGCAAAAAGTAAAGCTTCCCTTTCCTCAAAGGCTTCCTTCCTGTTCCCTTTCTAAAAAAAACCAGACTCCAAACTTCTTCCCCCAAGGGAATGGCACACAGATGCTTTCCTCACAACTGCTTCTCACAGCAGCAAAGCTCATCACACCTACAGACCAGACACTGAAGGGCTGCCCAGAATCAATAACCCCATTCTGCTTTCGAAAGAAATGCTAAGAAAGCACAAACCAGAAGGGAAATACACACCCACACACACACACACACACACACACACACACACACACCCCCCCCCCCCCCCCCCAGAGCTGGTCCCACAATGGAAGATAGGAAATACTGAGGATCAACCACAATTTGGCAGGGTTGTAACCAAACCGTCAGGAACAAAATAAGCTGCCCAAGGGCACTTGAAGCAAATGGCTCTGGAAAGGTCATTTCTCCACCCCCATGCATGCATGCTTATTGCATAAAACAGCTGCAAGACTGCAGGAATAGCTTAAAAATCACCGCTTCCCCAAAAAAGCACAACCGTGCAAGATGAACACTAATCCGACAGGTCCAAATCAGATGATTTACAGTCCCCAGTCACTGTACACAGAAGCTGCAGCCCTGGCCAGGCAGGAGACACTCAGAAGGTCTGTAAGGGACCTGAGCTCCTCCACTAGCCATGAAGACGTCAGAGCTGGAGCTCCGGGCTGTCTTATTTCACTCGACACCTTCGATTCTTGCATCAGCTACTGCGGGCAAACAGTCTGCAAGAACAGTGGCCCCATCCTCCCTCGTTTTCCTAACACTCTGAGAAGCAAGTTACAATGCAACCGGTTTCGGATCCTATTAATGTTACCTACTTACTCTGTTGGACTCAACTCTATACGTTAAGTACAGATGGGATAAATCTTAATTTCGGGCCTTAAAAAATGTTACAGATTACCTAGGCTAGCCCTCAATTTTATACATGTAGAAAGTCAGATGGAAAAGAACTGACAGGTAGCTCAAGAATTATAGCAAGTGAGTGGCAGAGGCAGGCAACCCGCCATGCTGACCCTCCACATACACAGGGTCCCGAGGCTGTGTGGCCATATGGGAGCAGAAGCTGAGAAGGCTGCCTCCGTGCAGGGCCCAGAGGAGGGAACGGTGGTCCACAAGCCACTCGAAAGCTGAGGGACCTGTGCTTCCCAAGAAGTCAGTATCCAGGCAAAGGATAGACAAGAGGCAAGTACTCTGCATCTAGGTTATTTAGGTAATTCCTTCCCTTGCTGCTACAATTCAAGTAAAAATAAATCAGGAGAAGCATTTTTATTAAACACACCTGGCTAGGGAGGAGGAAGCTTTTTTTTTCTTTCTTTCCTAATGAGAGAGAATTTATTTAGCTTTGTGAGCTTTTACGTTCACAGTTAATACTTCCTTGACACAGGAAGGCCCAATGAAAGTCCCATACATTACCTTAAAAAGGTAAATATTTAGGCTGATTTTATGAGGCTTTCCTACATTAATTTGCAGAAAGTTAATGGTTATGAGACCATGATCACAATCAAAATGGCAAAATAGACCAAAGGACAAGGTGTGACACTGGGCTTTAAAACTTGGTTCATTAAACTGGACCTGTGATTTTCAACCTTGACTACACATGAGAATCAACTGCCAACCGTGTGAGTTAATGACCTGGGACATTCGACCTAGTCAAGCCTTCAGATGTCTACACCCTCAGACTTCTAGTCTTCAAAGAGGAGGTCCCAGACTTGTGGAACAGACAAGTCTCACCTGCACTCCTATTCATAGGAATACCTATGAATTCCTGACCCACAGAATCCACGAACATAAGAAAATGGTTGTTTGTTTTTTTATTTATTTATTTATTCATTCATTCATTGAAAATGGTTGTTTTAGACCACTAAGTTTTAGGGCAATTTGTGGAATCATAACTGGGACATCTGAAGAGCAGTCAAAAATCCCAATGCCCAAGGTGTAGTATAGCCCAATTCAGCCAGAGGCTCTGAGGGCACAGGTGTTTAAAGCACCCAGGTGAGTCTAATGTGCAATCATGTCTAGACCTCTGCTGTCCAACACAGTAGCCATTGCCACATGTAGCCCCATGTAGCTGTTCAAATTTAAATTAGTGAAAACTGAATAAATTTAAAATTCAGTTCTTTGGTTGCACTAGGTACATACCAAGAGCTCAATAATCATATACGGCTGGTGGCTACCATATTGAATGTAGATACATAGAATAATTCCATCATCCCAGAAAATTCTATTGCACAGTACTAGTCTAAACCAGTAGCTGTTGAAATTTGGTCCTGAGCTAACAGCAACAGCATCACCTGGGAATCTGTTAGAAATGCAAATTTCTCAAGGCACATCCCAGACCTTTTAGATCAGAACCTTTTGGGGTGGGGCTCTCTAAAACTCTGATGCACACTCAAGGGTGAGAACTCCTGATCTTGTTACAGCCCATACAAAATCATTTTCCTCATCACCTATCTCATACTTAAACGCACAAATGATCAACTTTTAATTCCATCATAATATAAGAAAATAGTTCATGCTGGCGTACAATTTCAAAGGTGTCTTTTTGTGTCAACAAGCATGTTTGAGAAGAAGTGTCTTTCAGACAGCAAAGGATCCTAAAAAGTTTCATGAAGATGCTCTCAGCTGTGTATAATCACTGAGAAACAACGTTAAGGTCCAAAAATATTTAAAGGAGTTAATAATTATGAAACTCAAGACTATTCGATCATTAAAATTATAACTGTGACAATGATATAGCATAACAAAACATAAAGGGGAGAAAAGCAAAACACAAAATTGTAACTGCAAATTTGTCCATTACTTGGACAAGGGCAAAATGAAGGTAGAGGAAAAAGAAGAACTTAGTCATGACCAGATAGTGACCCCACCCCTTTTTCTTTCTACCTTATCTTATAAAGATACCCATGAAAAAATACTTTAGAATATCTAAGGAAGAAATTTCTTAAAAAAGATACAGTTGTGCTTTGGTGTGAAAAGTCCATTCCAAGAACAGTCTGGTAAAACAGTTCTACTTTATCAGTGATTCACTGAACTGTCCATCTCAGAGAAACACGAAATTCAGACAGGACTCGGGCAAATAATGAGGCTTAGATGGGCTGTCCTATTCCTGAGAGTCTACAAGGATTTCTTCTTTCTTCTACCTTTCCTTTACCCTTAGATCCTACAATCAGAATTATGCATTTTTACAAATAAAATTTTTAAAATGTGAAAACTTGACTTTTTTATTTAGTTTCCACATAATTGTTGGGTGATAAAATGCCAAATAAACTAATTTCCAAGGAGGAATTCCTCACATTTTCTTCTTATGTTTGTAAGTCTAAAGTCCCAGAACTATTTTGTAGAGTGACTTTCCTTGAAAAGATAGCTCCTGGGGTGCCTGGGTGGCTCAATCAGTTGAGTGACTGACTCCTGATTTTGGCTCAGGTCATGATCTCAGGGTATTGGGATAGAGCCCCCTGTCAGGCTCCGTGCTCAGCAGGGAGTCTGCTTGAAGACTCTCCCTCTCCTTCTGCCTCTCCCGCCCACACATGTGCATGCACACCCTCACCAAAATAAATAAATAAATCTTAAAAAAAAAAAAAAAAGATAGCTCTTGAACCCCATATAAATTAACTCTTGGTTGTTTTAATACATGTTTTCATATAAATTTTAGCCTTACTTCCTTTATTGACAGCTCTGTTGTTAAGTAAACTGAATTTCTTTTGTTGTCAAGGAACAATGTAATCTTTCTGGGTGTTTCTGTGTTGGTTTCTCTGCTATTCTGTTTCCTATGCTGGTAATGTTCTCCAAACTCCTTTAAATTCTAAATGCATAAACACCTACTCTACTTCTAGATCTTCCCTAGCTCCAGGGAAGATCTGAGAAAGGGTAAGTGTAGCTGAATAATTCTGAGAAACCTTGATGTCTTCAAAAAGCATGCTACTTGGAGAAACGCATTCCTGAAAATTCCTTAAAAATATGAGTGCACAGCATGTGTAATTCTGTTAAAAATCAGAAACAATCCAAGTTATCCACTTATCTCTAACTACATTCTTGTCAGAAGCAGCCAAGTTAATTGGTAGGGTGATAAACTGCCCAGTTTGGGATCATGGAGAAAAATTTCCCAGCCCAGCAAGCATACATATTTTTAAGTTAAAAGTAACTAAAAAAAAAAAAAAAAAAGTAACTCCAAAAAAAAATCTCTCAACTAAAATTTTAGGGATGCAAAAATAAAAATTTTCTACTTTTTGCAGCTTTTTGTACTGACTATAGCTAATTATCTTCCTGAATGCTGGTAATTAAGCATTGTCTAGGGCAGCTACTACCTTCAATTATAGCATTTACATATGCTTTTATGGAAAAGGAAATCATTATTTTTATTTCCATTGTTGGAAGTTAAATAGAAAAGAGATAAGACAGAAGGTTTTAATAATTTTTTTTTTTTTTTTTTTTTTTTTTTTAGCACTGAAGAGAACTTACAAAATGCTTCCTGTGTATTGGGCGCTCTTTTTTTCTTTTTGTGTGTGTGTGTGTGTATTGGGCATTCTTGAATCTAGGTACCAAGATTACAAAGACGAGTCATATATTGTCCTTGCCCTAGAGAAATGAGAGTCTAGCTGCATTCAGCTACAACTGAGCAAGGTCCTTAATGAAGGAGACGAAGCTCAAGCTCCCTTTATTTTAAACTAACTTCTATAAAATTACTTTATACTTTAACGAAACAACACACTTAAAAAAGTAGACCACAGGGGTACCTGGGTGGTTCAGTTGGTTAAACAACTGCCTTCGGCTCAGGTCATGATCCTGGAGTCCCGGGATCGAGTCCCGCATCGGGCTCCCTGCTCAACAGGGAGTCTGCTTCTCCCCCTGACCTCCTCCCTCTCATGCTCTCGCTCACTCTCTTAAAAAAAAAAAAAATAGACCACAAATAGAAAACTATCATTAATGTCCTCAGACAAGGACAGAAAAGGGGCACCTGGGTGGCTCGGTGGGTTAAAGCCTCTGCCTTCGGCTCAGGTCATGGTCTCAGGGTCGTGGGATGGAGCCCCAGCATGGGGCTCTCTGCTCAGCGGGAAGTCTGCTTTCCCCTCTCTCTCTGCCTACTTGTGATCTTTCTCTCTGTCAAATAAATAAATAAAATTAAAAAAAAAAAAAGAAGAAAAAGACAGAAAATACCATAACCAAGAAACAAAAATAGGATACTACTAAAAAAAAAAAAAAAAAAGTCAGAGGCCAAAAAAAAAGCTCTTCAAAATTAAAAATTGGGGGATGCCTGGGTGGTTCAATCGGTTAAGCCACTGCCTTCTGCTCAGGTCATGATCCCAGGACCTGGGATGGAGTCCCATATCGGGTTCCTTGCTCAGCGGGGAGCCTACTTCTCCCGTCTGCCTGCTCTGCCTGCTGCTCCCCCTGCTTGTGTTCTCTCTCTCTCTCTGACAAATAAAGAAATAAAATCTTTATTAAAAAAAAATTAAAAATCGGTATGGTAAAAGAAAAATTAAACATAAGGGCTGGGAGAAAATAGAGGAAATTTTCCAGAAGGTAGAACAAAAAGACAACAAGGACACAAATTTCCAGGTCAAAAAGGCTTACCATAATTCCTCAAAAATGGGGAAGAAACGAATATTCTACAGGATTCCAGAGAATGGAAATCTATGTCACATCTAAAAGATTAGAAATAGTGGGGCACCTGAGTGTCTTAGTCAGTTAAGTGTCTGCCAGGATCCTGGAATCAAGCCCCCCATCAGGTTCCCTGCTCAGTGGAGAGCCTGCTTCCCCCTCTCCCTCTTGCCACTACCTCTTTCTTGTGTTCGCTCTCTCTCTTTGCCTGTGTCAAATAAATAAATAAAATCTTTAAAAATTTTTTAATTAAAATTTTTAATTAATTTTAATTAAAAAAATTTTTAATTAAAAATTTTAATTAATTTTAATTAAAAAATTTTTTTAAAGAAATCCAGGGTGCCTGGGTAGCTCAGTGGGTTAAGCCTCTGCCTTCAGCTCAGGTCATGATCTCACGGTCCTGGGACCCTCAGGGTCCTAACCCCTCTCTCTCTGCCTGGCTCTCTGCCTGCTTGTGATCTCTCAGACAAATAAATAAATAAAATCTTTAAAAAAAAAAAAAAAGAAATCCAAATAGCTTTGGACTTTTCAACAGAAGCACAGGAAAGTAAAAGACAACAGAGCAACTAAATGTCTTTAAAATGAAATTTGATAACCACCTAAACTATCAATGAAGTGAGTGAGTAGAAGAGATATTTTCATGGTTTCAAAAAACTTTTATCTTCCAAACACCTTTTCTAAGGAAGCTACTAAAGAAGATGCTCTACACAAAATTAAGGCAGTAAACCAAGAAAGAAAAAGGAAACAGAAAAACAAGAGATTCCACACAGAAGAGAGGTAGAGGGAATCCTCAGAATGATGTGACAGGCAACTCCATGATGACAGCTATGTCAGGCAGAGAAGACTATCAGTTCATAAAGGAGCATGTTGGAAAGCTTAAGAAGAAATGTCTCTAAGAAGATGAAATCAAGAAAGTACTTGATATGTTTAAATTTCTTGAAAGGAGATTTAGGCAGGGGATAGAAAATTTAAATGTTGCATTAAGGATAAGTACATAGAAAAAGAATCAAATTAAGGAAAAAGGAAAAAGGAAAAATAATTGTTAACTCCAGGAAAAACAAAAAATTTTGTATGATAAGAAATCATAGAAGAGCACATGGCTGAACTGTAAATAGTTGACTATATTACATAATATATAAATAAACACTAAATATTGATAAAATCAAAATTATATTGAGAAAATGGGAGATGGGAAGAACTTGGGGGTGGGGTGGAGATAAGGTATAGAAAGAGAACACAAATCAACTAGCACTACCAGCATATTATTCAGAAATATGGAGGGAAATTCCAAAACAATAAGCTAAAATTGCTATATGTGGCTGACTCTGTGAAAGAAATGAAAAAGAGGATCCCTTCTTTTTTATCATAGGTTTTATAAAACTACTTTACACTTTAAATTATGTACAGTAGGGGCACCTGACTGGCTCATTCGGAAGAGCATGCAACTCTTGGTCTTGGGGTCATGAGTTCAAACCCCCTTATTTTAAGTAATCAGAAGACATTGCTTAAAAATTAAAAATTTTAAGAAATAAAGAACATTGATTTTTATACACACACACATATATATTCAGGACCCAACCTCTTGCCCACTAAACTAGTGTTTTTCAAATTATAAATTTATAACCCATTAGTGGGTTGTGAAATTAATTTAATAAGCCAACCATCACTTCTAAAATGAATTAGAACAGAGAGGAATAGGAAATAACAGATATGCTGCACATAGTAAATTTTTTCATGAACTTCCATTCATGCATGCACACACATGCAGTCCATAATGTTATATGTATTTTTAACCATGGACTATGAAAAAAATACTATTAAAACCACTAATCTACACTGTATTATAATCACTCTTAGTTTTGCTTTTAAAAGTAAGAGATTCCAATATATCTTTATTTTAAAATAAAGGTATGGCAAATGCTGACAGCTAATGAAAATATCCCATTAAGTGGGCGCATGGGTGGCTCAGTGGGTTAAAGCCTCTGCCTTCAGCTCAGGTCATGATCTCAGGGTCGTGGGATGGAGCCCCACATCGGATTCTCTGCTCAGCAGGGAGCCTGCTTCCCCCTCTCCCTCTGCTTGCCTCTCTGTCTACTTGTGATCTCTCTCTCTGTGTCAAATAAATAAATAAATAATCTTAAAAAATAAAAGATAAAAAAAATAAAATGCTCTTTAAAATGCCACTAATGTCATGCATGAAGAATGATCACTCTTATATTAATGAAATCTAAATGCTCTTT
>CM053608.1:117264242-117283743 GCA_028646535.1 Procyon lotor | reverse complement strand
CTAAATGCTCTTTCTTACAACCGACTATAATATTTGAGCTAGAGAGAAATATAACACAGAAAACAGAAGAGAACTCAAAGTCATCCAAATAATTTTATAATGTGGAATATTACTGATTCTTAGATGATCTATTTTTAAAATTTCACATGACTTTCACTAATTTCTAAATTTCTGGTCTAAGATATTTGAACAAAAGGAGCCGTCCTAGACACCTTTGGAATACCAGGGGAAGTTAACTTGGAAAAAAAGTTACAACATATAATACATAAACAGGGATGCCTGGGTGGCTCAGTCATTAAGTATCTGCCTTCGGCTCAGGTCATGATCCCAGCATCCTGGGATCCAGCCCTGTGTCAGGCTCCCTGCTCAGAGGGGAGCCTGCTCTCCCTCTCCAGATCCCCCTTGCACAAGCACAACATCTTTCGCTGTCTCTGTCAAATAAATAAATAAAATCTTTAAAAAAAAAAAAAAAAGAGAAAGAGAGAAATAGGGGCACCTGGATGGCTCAGTGGGTTAAAGCCTCTGCCTTCGGCTCAGGTCATGATCTCAGGGTACTGGGATCGAGCCCCACATCAGGCTCTCTGCTCAGCAGGGAGCCTGCTTCCCTCTCTCTCTCTGCCTGCCTCTCTGCCTACGTGTGATCTCTCTCTCTCTCTCTGTCAAATAAATAAATAAAATCCTAAGAAAGAAAGAAAGAAAGAAAGAAAGAAAGAAAGAAAGAAAGAAAGAAAGAAAGAAAGAAAGAAAGAAATAAGAAAATATACCCAGTTGACCAAAAAACATAGCTTTCTTCCACTGACCTTCGAGGATGCACTTAACAAGCTACAGTGCACATCTTGCAGTATGGAAAATTGGGCAAGAAACTAAGACTTTGATGCTCTTTTACTAAGAGCCTAAACTTAGCCCATTTTTCTTTTAACCTAGCTAAGGTACATTGCTTTAAATGCTTATCCAACAATTCACTTTACATAAAATAAGAATAAAAACTTCTATAGAAACAAATTCCATTATACTCTCTTCATAATAAAGCTTCACTTCCTAAAAGTTATAAAAATCAGATTCATAAGCCATCCATCTATATTTTTAAAACCACCACTACAAGGGGTACCTGGGTGGCTCAGTGGGTTACAGCCTCTGCCTTCGGCTCAGGTCATGATCTCAGGGTCCTGGGATCGAGCCCTGCATCGGGCTCTCTGCTCAGCGGGAAGCCTGCTTCTGCCTGCTTCTGCCTGCCTCTCTGCCTACTTGTGATCTCTCTCCCTCTGTCAAATAGATAAATAAAATATTAAAAAAAAAAAAAAACCCACCGCTATCATCCAAACTAGATATTAAAAAGAATGAATATTAATATATGGGTATTTAAAGATAGAAAAGGTATTTGTTGAAATACACATAAACAACATATTCATGAGCAAGTACATTTGTTTGTGTGTGTCTGAAAATATACATTGTTTTTGGAGAGAAGAGAGGATGGGAAGAATAGGGGCAACAACAGGGCAAAGACGACTTTACACGACGTATCTGTTCATACTGTGGTTTTTGAACTGTTACCTATTTGGGAAATTAGGGGTTCTCATTCTCTTTTCCCCTCCTGACTTGCCTTGTTTCTGCTTCCTATCCCATGCACTTCCACAGTCCCTCCTTGGGACCCTATTCACACCAGGGAACCTACTCAGTGCAGACCTTTGCTGAGCGTCTGTTACATGCCAGCGGCTATTTGGAGCATGGGACCCAAAGGTAAGAAGGATAAGTACCTGCCTTCAGGGAGCTTACAACCTCAGGAGACAGAAGAGAGAACAGGTCATTTCCAAATAATAGGGTACATATAATGGCAAAAGTATAATCTACATAATCTACCACATTGTATTTTAACTATTTTCCCTCTCTCTTCCCACATCTCTCAAACGCACGAACCTCTGACATAGGCACTAGGCCCATCCATAGTCATCTTTGGATCCTCTGTGCTGAGAAAGGATCCCATATGATGTAAACTTCATAAATATCTCCTGAATAGTAAATGCAATAGTATTTTAAGAAACATGTCCATAATCCAAATGGCCAACAGACACATGAAAAAGTGCTCAACAACACTCGGCATTAGGGAAATACAAATCAAAACCACAGTGAGATACCACCTCACACCAGTCAGAATGGCTAAAATTAACAAGTCAGGAAATAACAGGTGTTGGTGAGGATGCAGAGAAAGGGGAACCCTCCGACACTGTTGGTGGGAATGCAAGCTTGTACAGCCACTCTGGAAAACAGTACGGAGGTTCCTCAAAAAGTTGAAAATAGAGCTACCCTAAGACCCAGCAATCGCATTACTGGGTATCTACCCTAAAGATACAAATGTAGGGACCGAAGGGGCATGTGCACCCAAATGTTTATAGTAGCAATGTCCACAATAGCCAAACTATGGAAAAAATCTAGATGTCCATCCACAAATGAATGGATAAAGAAGATGTGGTGTGTGTGTGTGTGTGTGTGTATACATATGTGTGTGTATATATACACATATACAAAATGGAATACTATGCCGCCGTCAAAAAGCCCAAAATCTTGCCATTTGCAAAGACATGGATGGAACTAGAGGGTATTATGCTAAATGAAATAAGTCAATCAGAGAAAGACAATTTTCATATGATCTCTCTAATATGAGGAATTTGAGAGGCAGGGCGAGGGGTCATGGGGGCTAGGGAGGAAAAAAATGAAATAAGATGGAATCGGGAGGGAGACAAACTATAATTGACTCTTATCTCATGAAACAAACTAAGGGTTGCTGGAGAAGGGTGGTGGGGTAGGGATAGGTGGCTGGGTTATGGACATTGGGGAGGGTATGTGCTATGGTGAATGCTGTGAAATGTTTAAGACTAATGATTCACAGATCTGTATCCCTGGAGCAAATAATACATTATATGTTAATAAAAATAAATAAAAGTAGTTGAACCTTGGAAATAAAAAAAGAAAAAAAGAAAAAGAAACATGTTCATATATATCTTAATATTTTAAAACAGTGATCAATATATATGTCCAACAATTAACCTGGACTTCTGTAGTGTATTATAATCTTAGAATTCCAAAATAAGTATCTTTAACCTCAAAAGCCCCATGCTCTTTCAGTCCTTAACATGTAGTCTTGGCTTTTATTCCCTAAAGGGGGGAAATCATGAAAGCTAAGCCTACCTGTTTCTTCCCCTGGAAATCAAAGCATCCTTGCTTGTTTTTACTAGCAGGGCTGAAAACTTTCACCCACTAATTTAAAATTTCTATTCATAGTTAATACATTAGTAATTTCTTGCAATTTTCAGGAAAATAATAATCCTCACTTTGACACAGGTTTGCCAATATTATTTAAGGACTTCTTAAAGTTCAAACCTTGAACTAATAGGCAAGAAAAACAGTATTTTCACCTTTCCCTGAGCTCTAGCCCAAAATAAATGACAGAAACGAATTGCAAACATAACATGAAGCATTATTGTAATTAATCAACCCAGAGCCCATGGGAGGAATCGTTTCTATTTTTAAATACACCGCTGCTTTAAGGGAAAACCTGGTGGAGAAATATGATACCAAGCTACATAATGAAAATCAAAATGCATTTGGTGTCTCCATCCTTGCAAAGACAGTAATCCTAACCTACAAGCAGCACCGCTGGATAGACTCCACTCAAGTTTTCTATAAACTGTGACCAGTACCCAGCCAGAATCCCACAGAAAGAGTCCATCCACCAAAGAATCTGATCTGTCAGGGGGACAAAACAAGAGAACTCCCGTGTTTCAATGCTATTCTTAACAGTTTCAGATAAGGAGCTATTCCAATAAGCCAGCAGATGGATAAATCCCCAAGTCACCCTACAGATCCCCACTTATAACTGCAGTGGTGCCCCTAAAAATGATCAACTAATTATTAAGCATTTCTGACCATCTGTCTACAGTTATTTCTACCCAGGTTCCACAAAATTAAATGTTTCTCTCCACAAATTAGAAAGCTTCATTTCATTAAACAGCAGCTAACCTTAGCACTCCCTATGGTTAAGAGTGACAAGGAGCAGGTGCCAAACCAGCAAGGAAAACAGAAGCAGTGGCTACATTAACAGGAGCTAATATTCTACCTGTTTCCCCAGACTGTTTTGAAGAAACTGACCCAGCAGAATTTGCAGAGGAAACAATAAAAAAAATACCTAGTTCCAGAAAAAATGTTGATGATGTGAACATCTAATTTAATCCCTACGTATTGAAATTCACTCAGTTCACTATCACCATGAAACATACAAATACACCACTACAAATGTATCTAAAATAATGTAAATCTTTAAAATGTATCTAAAAATATTATCCAAGGATACATCTATTACTGAAAAGCATTTAACACATTTTAAGTATAACTTTAGCTATTTACTATCACCACGACTATCTGCTATAGGGAGCAGAATGTTTGCAAACTGAATAAAAATTTCCACCCTCAGCACAAAAAGCAAAGAACTCCCAATCTCACCTCCTCACAACTTCTTCCCCCAAATTTAGCAAAATGCCTAAACACCACATGATTACAGAATAGAGGCAGCTGCTTCCTTTAGCAATAAAATAACAAACACTACTTCAGTCTCTATTCAGTGAGAAAATCTCCCAAGAGCAAAAAAAATCACTAAATTGTAGTGCAAGAATCAACAGGTGACTTTTAGAAACACACTCATACTCATGTCCCAGAGGAATTAATTCTGTCAGATCTCCCGGGTTTTTTTCTTTTCTATTTTTGCAAGCTACTGCATTGCTATACTGAATGAATTCCAACCGTTTTCTTCTCAGGGGCTTACCAGAAAAATGCCAAATATTCAAATTATTTTAAGGCATTTTCCCATACTGCTGCGTGGAATAGAGCAGAATTAATAAGGATCCAAGAGTTACCACTTTTCAAATGCAAATATGTTGCCATCTAGTAAATGCAGCCCCTTTTTAAACATCCCCCCAGTGTCTACACAGCTCGGGGCACCACTTTTGTTTCCTTGAAAATCAAAATTCGCGCATTACATTCAGGCATTATCTCGACCCAGCACCAACAAAATAATGGATTTTAAATGGTCCACGCCTGAGCCTGCATCATACAATACGATTCTGCTTTATTATGGGGGTTCCCCCCCATTTTACATGCAAAGTCCCTAAACCATTCCGCCAAATAAAGCAAAACTGTGCAGTGGTAGAAAAAAACGAGGGGCACTGGGTCCCACCAAAACAAGGCCTTGGGATCATCCCTTGCCCGCCTCAGGCCTCAGTTTTCCAATCTGTAAAATGTGGGACTACTCGTCTCTGGGGTCCCGTCCCGCCTCCTCTCTCCGGGTGCCCCGAAGCCGGCCAGAGACGCGGCGGACTGGTGCCGGCTGTGGCCCGGGCGCCCGGGCCGATGCCGCTCGAGATGGGAGGGGACAAGGGGGGGGGGGAGCAGCGGGAGGAGAGGAACTTGGACTTGCAACAGCTTCAGACAGGAGCGTGCGACAAACTTGAAGCCGTCCTCCTAACAATAGGGAAGAGCAGTCCCATTTTCCGGGCTCAAAGTTGCAGGGGACTGCGGGGTGGGATCCTCCCGCCCGCCCTCTCGGCGCCCGCCTTACCTTTCTCCCTGTTTGGTGTTAGAAGGAGGAGGGTGCAGGACCGTTTGGTTCCCTTCCATCTCCACCACGCACTTGGTGTTCAGCTCCAGTTCTGGAAGCAGAAGGGAAGAGGGCCGTTGCCGAGCCGAGCATCCCCGCCTCCAGCCCGCTGGGCGCGGGGCTCTCCCCGGGGGCGGCCGCGCCGGGAGCCGGGAGCCGGGAGCCGCGCGCCGGGGGCTCCGCGGCCAGTGCGGCGCCGCCTCCGCCCCGGCCCCGCGGCCCCCGCCGCGCCCTCGCCGCCCCGGCCCCGCGGCCCGCACTTTGCAAAGTTGCCCCCGCCCTCGGCCCGACCACAGATAAAAAACGAGCGGAAAGCTCCTCACCTCGCCGGTTCATGGGCCGGACCCGGACGGCAACTTTTACCTTGGTATCCGACATGTTGGCGGCGCCCGCTCGGCCCGAGGCGGCCCCTCACGCGCCGCGCCGCCGCCGCCGCAGCCGCGCGCCCCCCGAGCGCGGCCGCCGCCGCTCCGCCGTGTGCTCCGCGAGGCAGCGCCGAGGCGCGCGGGCCATCCCGGGGGAGCGCGACGCGGGGCACGGCCGGGCCCGGGGAGGGGCGGGCGCGCGGGGCGGGGCGCGGCGGCGGCGGCGCGGGCGGGAGGAGGCCGCGCCGCCGGGCCCAGGCGCCGCTCTAGCCGCGCCGGCCCAGCCGAGCGCGCCGCGCCGCGGCCCCTCGCTGCCGCCCCGGGCCGGGCCGCGCCGCCATCTTCCGCGCCCCGCCCGCCGGGCCCCCGGGGCGCCGGGAAGGCCGGGCCCGGGGCGGGCGCGCGACGGCCCCCGGGGCGCGGCGGGGGCCCGGGCGGGAACGGCGAGCGACGCGGGGCCTGGGGCCGCGGGGGCCGGACGCCGGGGGGGGTCCCCCCCGCCGAGGCAGCGGCGTGGCCGCGCTCGCGGGGACCCCGGGGGCACCGCCTGCAACGGAGTCCCCCAGTGGGGCCGCTGTCACCCGCAGCCCCGGAGCCCTTGGGCGTGCCGGGTGGGCAGGCCTTACCCACGGAACGAAATACGCCTCGACCCAAATGCCAGCACGCCGCCCCCTCCGCCCGCCCCCCACCAGCGTGCAGCGGTCTTTTCAGACCGACGTAGGGGACCGGAGCTAGAAACGAATCTGTGCGTCGACCACCGAGAGAGTGTGTGTTTCTCAGCACTGCCCTCGCTCCCCTGGCCTTCCCTCCCTCTCCGCTCCACTTCTCCCGTGCGAGACGTCAGGCAGGCTGGGAGGGTCATTCACTCTTACATAAGAATGTAATAGCGATGGATTCTGTCGTCCTGCCAAATGCAGACCTCGCTGCCAGGGCGGAACTGGGTGAATCTGATTTATTCTGTCTGGTTCAACAAGTGCTTATCGGGAGCTTACTGTGTGCCAGGCGTTTTGAAGGGTACACCAGTTTAAAATTCAGAGTTTAAATCTGGGGGACGTATTTCGATTTTGCTTAAATGTGGAAATTCAATCATTCATAAATTCACTGAAAGTTTAATTGGGGGCCTGCTGTGTGCAGGGTGCTATAAAGGGTACACGCAGACATGAATGAAGGTAGACATCCTGTACCCCGGACACACTCTGTGGTGGAGAGAAACAGCACGGGAGTCAGGTATACTGCTATTGTGTGCGCAGGTGGTGTGACAGAGGTTCAATTCTGTCTCCAACAGGTGCCAAGTTGTGGGCTTGCCTTTAAATAATGCTCCTCCTCACTTCTATCTGTTCCAGAGTCCACTAAGTCAGCTCACCCCTGAAAGGCTGGTGGCTCCTTCTTTCTTTTCCATTTTTACTATCAAAAACCTTTGTCCACCTATCTATCCAACAAATGTGTCCCGAGAATCTACTATGTGACAGACACTGTTCTAGGCTCTTGGAATATAATGCTGAACAAACGGTAAGATTAACAACCTCCTGGGACTAACCAGCTAGTTCTGTGCTTTTCTCCTCACCTTGCAGCTACTCAGGGACTCTCCTAACTTCCTGGTTTTACTGTCTATAATTTCCCTAAATCCAGCTTCCAGACTGATTTTTTTTTCCCCCGATTAAAATTGTATCCTTTGATCATGCTATTCCATTGCTCAAAAACAAACAAACAAACCCTCCTGGTAATCTAGTAGGTAGATCTGTTATATAAGTAATCTACTTAATATTACCTTCCCTGTTCCTGAAGTCCTTCATGTCATCCAGAACCTTTTCACAAGCAAGATTCCATGCCCATGGTAAGTCATTGTTCTGTGGTTTCCAACAGTGTGCATTATAAAGGGTTGAATTATGCCTCCAAAGGTACACTCAGCCCTAACCCCTAGTATCTGGAATATGACCTTATTTGGAAACAGGGACTCTGCAGGTATAATCAAGTTAAAATGAGGTCATACTGGGATGAGCCTTAAATCCAATGGCTGGTATCTTTATAAGAGAAAGAACCAGGAGATTTGGAACCCCACACAGAGATGGCCATGTGAAGATGGAGGCAGAGATCAGAGTGATGGGAGCCACAAGCCAAGGGATGCTAAGAATTTCCAGAAGCTCTAAGGAGCTAGTAAGATGCAAGGAAGGATTCTTTCCTAGAGCCTTCAGAGAGCGAGAGCTCTTCTAATACCTTGATTTTGGTCTTGTAGCCTCCAAAACTGTGAAAGAACAAATTTCTGTTGTTTTAAACCATATAGTTTATGAGAGGGTGGGAACAGCTAGAACAGGCCAGGCTTTTCTCTAAGCAATCTCAAGGCTCTGTCTCCGTATGGTCTTTCTGCATGGGTAGGCTTGAGCTTGCTCACAGCACGGCGGCTAGTTTCCAAGAAGGACATTTCAAGAGTTTCCAAGAGGGACGTTTCAAGAGTACATTTCAATTCCCATTGCCCTTAGAATAGAGTTGAAACTTTTTTAAAATAATATTTTATTTATCTCAAGACATTTCAAGAGTGCCGTGTCAGCTCTTATGACCTTACCTTAGAAGTCCTCCGGTGTCACTTCTGCCATCGTCACACAGCCCTGCCAAATCCAAGGTGAGGACTATCATTCCCTTATCTCAATGAGCGAAATGTGAAAGTCAATATTTTAAGATCATGTGGGGTGGGTTATACTTGCAGCCCTTTATGGAAAATGCAATCTGCCTAGTAATACCTTCTCTCGACTATCCTTCTGGCCATCCTCTTCTGAAAGTGTGTTGGAATAAAGTAAGGCTTAGGAATGAGATGGGCTGTGTTTAAATCTTGTCTCACATGGAGCCTGAAACAAGTTGTTTAACCCCCACTAATCTTCATTAGGTTCATGTATAAATGGGAAATCTGAACTCCTACCATACAGGATATATAGTAGATGCCTTTTTGAGTAAATGCCTGATGTAAAATGTTCTATCTTTCCAATTCCTTCTCCCCTTATGCCTTACCCTTTGGCTCCTAGGCTTCAGCTGCCACGTTTGTACTATAAAACCCCACCTGCCTGGTACAGTTCACTGGACCCTGAGTGTTCCTGGCTATTCCTGCCACGGGCTGAGTCTATCAGGTTCTTTCCCCTGCAGATCTGGGCTTTGGATTCCAAGGGTTCTGACTGAGGGTGTGATCTCTGGAATTGGACTGTCTGTTTTGAATTCTGAACCTTCCCTTTCTGAGCAAGAAAATCTGTACGAGCTTTTTGGGGTCTCAGTTTCCTTACTTGTAAAATAGAAGGATGGTGATTGATGATAGGAAAAGTACCTACTTCATAGGGTTGTTATGAGGATAAAATGAGTTAACACCTGTGAAGTTCTCATCACAGCATTTCGAATGGAAGCTGGCACCTCCCAGCAGTTAACCTGTATCTTTCGTTATAGGTGGACAGTTACAGGTGGACCAGAACACTGCTCTGAAAGAGAATAATCACGAAGCCATTGTGCAGGACACTTAGGGAAGACAGACCCACTGGGGTTTCTAAAACCTTCTAGGTTCTATCAAGGCTGAGCTACATTTCTGCTCATAGATCCTCCAGTGGGGGTAGAATTAACCTGGGAAAAGCACCCATGTGACTGAGAAGACCAGAAGATACTGATGAAAAGTAGCTAATCCATTCTGTCAGCATGTGCAATAAATTACACAAAATATGGCTGACCTCACCCTCCATCCATACGTCCCTTCAGAGGGGAATATTTACAGATGGAGACACAGATGAGAAGCATGTCGAAGAAGGAAGGGCAGCATAGCGCACAGAGTGAAAGCATGCACTTTGGGGTCACGCAACCCAGGTTCAAATTCCAGCTCTGCTACTGGCAAGATGTGTGACCTTATTCCAGTCATTTATCCTGTCTCTGCTTCCATTGCCTCATCTCTAAATGGTGATATGATGGCATTTACCTGCTGTACCCTGCACCATTAGACCAGGGTCTGACCAGAGTAAGGGGAAAATAAGCATCAGGTGGTTGTTGTTACTATTACCGTCACTATTATTTATGGATCAGGACTCCCCCCCGCCCAGGTTACTCAACATTACTCAGTAGATGTGACCCTACTACATTCCCTAAGTATCTGGGGGTATTTCACAGAGTGAAATGAAAAGTAGTCCTTAGAACAATCCCTAATAGGCTAAGCCTTCAACATCAGCACCCATCAGCCCTCCTGGGCATCCCTCAGAAGTACAAATTACCCACTTGAGGCCACATAGGGAACCTGTTGCTCTGCCACAGTTGGTTCTTCAGGCTAGAAAAGGATGGGACGAGGGCTTTCCCAGGGTTCTTCCACAGGAAGACATTCCCAAAGGGCTGTAAGGGAGATTGTGGGAACCTCAAACTTAGATATTTGGCAGGAAGAAACCCAAGTGGTCACACATCTAACAAGACTCGTAAACTACACCAGGGATTTTAACTGAATGGACTTCTTGAGAAGAATCTGGAACTTTCCAATGCATCTATGCTTGGTGTTCTTCTTATTCCTGCCCAAGTGATTGAAGAAAGCAGCAAAAAAAGGTTAACAAGAGCACGCAAGTGCTTTTCTTGGGCAACGTCAAGGAAAATAGTTCTGAGAGTCTTGCAGACAATGTCCCACTTGGAAGTCAGAGGAAAAAGCAGCTTGGGGCTCAGAAAGCAGCTTGTTGAGGTCATGACCCTGCTGCAGAGAAGTAAAGGCTCTTTGGAGAGCCGGCTTAGCCCGAGAAGAACCCTGGCCTGGGCCTGAGCTATGGAAAGGCTGGTGGGGCTTCCCTGACAGCACAGCCTCACCCAGATGTTGTTTTCAACCATCTCTACAATCCCTAAAGACTAGCTTAGTTAACTAATACAGCTGCTGTGTGCCCCAGTATATGCACTGTATGCATATTTTTTTAAATATATATTTTATTCATTTATTTGAGAGAGAGAGAAAGAGAATGTGCGCAGGGGAGGAAAAAGGGGAGGAAAAAGCAGGCTCCCTGCTAAGCAGGGAGCCTGACGCAGGGCTTGATCCCTCATGACCCGAGCGGAGGCAAAGATGCCTCACCAACTGAGCCACCCAGGTGCCCCTGTATGCATACACTCTTTGTTAAAAGAAGCTTGTTAATTGCGCTTTACTTTAGAAACTGGAAATATCATGGGTTCTGAAGAACTGGCAGACAAATATACCAGGGACTCTGGAAACATCTGATGTATTCCGGTTGGAAGTGGGCTACTGGGCTGATGGGAAAACTGCTCCTGGCTGAGGTCTACAGAGGGTCAAAGAGTAATGATGGAGCAAATACTTAAATAAGAGGCTTTCTCTAAGTCTTGTTTAACAACTGTATCTGTCAGCCTAGGCTAAGTGACATCATGGTGACCAACAACCTTCAAAGCTTAGTGGCTTATAGGAGCAGGGCTTTCTGTCTCACTCGTGTGACCTGTCCGTCACAGTCTGGGGGGGACTCTGCTGCCATCATTTACATTCTGAGTTCTAGGCTGATGAAGCAGCCCCCAGCCGGGACAATGCCAGACCCGTGAGAGCAGGAAAGGAAGAGGTGGCAAACCCCCACAAAGGCTCTTCAAGCTTTGGTTCAGAAATGGTGTCTATCACGTCACAGTTCTCACCGGACAAAGCGAGTCACATGGTCTAGCCTCACATCCTTGGGGCAGGAAGGCGTAATTCTCCCCCTGGCACGGTGTTGTGTTGTCATATAACAAAGATGTATTTTGATGTCCATCCATGGCTCCTGGCTCACGGCTCCTAAAACTTGTAATTAAAACCTGAGTGATTAGAGCATAGGAGCATCTTTCCTTACAATACTGGGGATTTTGGTCTTCGT
The DNA here is from genome assembly GCA_028646535.1 of Procyon lotor. Classification (NCBI taxonomy): domain Eukaryota; kingdom Metazoa; phylum Chordata; class Mammalia; order Carnivora; family Procyonidae; genus Procyon; species Procyon lotor. Next base: position 117,271,903 of record CM053608.1, on the reverse strand, counting down.
TCCTGAAATAGCTCCAGAGCATTAACAATGAGCTGAGGTGATTTTTGAAAAGCCACAGGATGCGACTGGTTGCCAGGGGAACCAACCACGTGATTGTATTGGAACTTTCAGCTCCACTTCCTCTCACCCCTAACTTGGGGAAAGGGGGAGGGGCTGGAGATTGAATCAATCACCAAAGGCCAAGGATTTATTCAATCATGCCTACACAGGGAAGCCCCTATTAAAAAAAAAAAAAAAAAAAGGTGGGCTTTAGGAAGCTTCCAGAATGGTGAACACATGGAGGTGTCCGGAGGTTGGTATACCCAAAGGGAACATGGATGTTCCCCACCTGTTCCCATATACCTTGCCCTGAGCATCTCTTCCATCTGACTATTCCAAAAGTGTATCCTTTTATAATCAATCAGTAATCTAGTAAGCCCAGCCGACCCTTGAACGATGGAGTGAAATAGGGGTTGCTGACCCCTTGCCCAGTGAAAAATTCACTTTATATGTGAATTTTGACTCCCCCAAAAAACTTAACTACTAATAGCCACTGCCGACCAGAAGCCTTACTGATAACACACATAGTTGATTAATACATATTTTGTATATGTATTATATATTGTATTCTTACAATAAAATAAGCTAGAGAAAAGAATATGTTATTGAGAAAATTATAAGGAAAACATTTTATGATCCTATACTGTATTTATCGAAAAAAATCCACTTGTAGGTAGACTGTGCAATTCACACTTGTGTTGTTCAAGGGTCAAGAGTGAACTGTTTTCCTGAATTCTATGGACTGCTCAAGGAAATGATCAGCTAATCAGGAACACTGGACCTGTGACTGGTGTCTGAAGTGGTGGAGGGCAGCCTTTTTTTTTTCTTCTTTAATATTTTACTTATTCATTTGAGAGAGAGTAAGCAAGCACAAGCAGGGGCAAAGCAGACTCCCCTACTGAGCAGGGACCCCGACACAGGACTGATCCCAGGACCCCGGAATCACAACTTAAACAGAAGGCAGACTAACCGACTGAGCCATCCAGGAGCCCCTGAAGGGCAGTCTTGTAGGACTGAGCCCTGGCCTATGCGTCATCTGACATGAACTCCAGATGGAGAGTATCAAAGTTGAGTGAAATTGTAAGACATCCAATTGGTGTTCCTTGAAAAGTGAAGAATTACTTGGCAAGGAGAAAGCCCTCTGCATATTTGGAGTAGAAAAGTATTCAGCGAATAGTCAGTAGACAGAAAACACAGTGAGTTTTTTCCCCTACAGATGGGCTCCAAGCCATCTGCCACAATAACGTTGATACTTTGCCATAGCTAATAGCAGCAAACATTTATTAAACATTGACTACTTACTAAGCACAATTCTATTATTTAATCCTCACAATAACCCTATTATATTATTAAAAATAATTTTTACGCTATTACTATTATCCTTCACGATGCTGATCAACAACAAATAAAGAGAAAGTTTGGGTAACTGTTCAAGGTCACATACCTGGGGTGTGGTGGCCTTCAGATTTGAAAGCACATACAAATTGGAACATGCATGTGAATGGTTTTCCTAAGGGTGATAATGGATTTGCCCTCATTCATCTGTGTTTGTCTGGCACAAAGAGAAGCAGTATAAATAACAGTCTGTTGGAATTATGCTTCACAGTTTAAAACATAAAGTAGCTTTCACAAAAGAGTCACAGAATCCTATGATAGATAAAAGAGAAAACCTTTTTTTTTTCATGGTGGTGATCCAGGATGCAGGGGCTAGAATCTGCAGAGAATGTTGGGCTCATTGTGCAGAGCAGAGAAAACAGACTTTGATGTCAGACTGAGTGTGGTCTGTTTTCTACTTCTGGAACTTACTTGCTGTGTTTATGTTGGATATTCAAGCCAGAAAGCTTGCATGTAAAGTGACTACATAATACCGGTTTCACAGGGTTGTTGTGAGGCTGAAATAAGGTAATGTGTGTAGTATGCCTGGCTTAGTGACCCGCATATACAAAAGAAACATTCAGGGACGCCTGGGTGGCACAGTCGGTTAAGCGTCTGACTCTTCATTTCAGCTCAGGTCATGATCTCAGGGTCATGAGATCGAGTTCTGTGCTCACTGGGGAGTCTGCTAGAGGATTCTCTCTCTCCATCTCCTTCTGGGCACCCTCCTAAAATAAATAAATAAAGTCTTCAAAGCATTCAGCCAATGGTAACTGTGATTGTAACTATACCTTCTGCCATGACTGAGGGAAGGCCAGGGGTGTGATATGACTCTATGACAGTCTCAGTGGAGGAGGGGACAGCAGGAATACGGGGGCAGGAAGCCTGGGGAAGCTCCTGGGGTAATGTATACTGGAGAGTCAGCCCCGGGAGAAATCAGATGGTGACGATGCCGTAGGAATGAACTGTGCAAACTACACATTTCCACTTGGAATAGATGAGCAGGAACAATAGTGGGGAAGAGAGGGGTTGGTGGAAGTCTTTATGTACATACTTCAGGTCAGATTGGGGGAGCAGGACCAGTGGCTAATCAGAACAGAATCTGAGGTCTCTCTCTCTCTCTTTTTAAAAGATTTACTTCTTTTTTTGAGAGAGAAAGAGAGAGAAAATGCAAGCTGGGTGAGGGGCAGAGAGAGAGGAAGAGGGAGAACCTCAAGCCGACTTCCCGCTGAGCACAGAGCCTAACGTGGGGCTTGATCTCGTGACCCTGAGCTCATGACCTGGGCTGAAATTAAGAGTCAGACACTTAACGGACTCAGCCACTCAGGTGCCCCTGGTGAGGTCACTCTTGATGCACAGACCCATGACTCACCCTAGCCAAGGGTCCCAAACCAGACTGACCATTCTTTGAAACAGGGATTCCCGAGTTTTCTCTCAAACAGAGATTCAGGAGGTCAGGGCTGGGCTGATTCTGGAATAGCACATGCCTGGACTAGAGTTTAGGAGTGGCTCGGCAATAGCTTGGCAAGTCCCACTGGCTCCAGCCCACAGTGTGGGGGCAAAGGGATTAGCCCCGGCTGTTGTAGATGCTTAGTTCCTGAACGTGGGCTCAGGAATGATTTGGAACTCACCAAACCCAAAACAAAACGAGGAGAGAAGTCCAAAACACAACCTTGGCCTTTCCCAAGGAATCTAACCATCTGTAAAGACTTCAGGTTGGAAGTTGTTTGGGTAAGTATAGGGGAACCAGAGCACTTTGGTTTTAATTCTGTAGAGGTCACTGATAGGAAATGAAAAAGCTCCCCCACCCCCACCCCATTTACTAATGAATCCACTCATTTATTAAGTCTTTACTGAGCATCTGGCATAGGAAGTCCTTGTGGGAATTGCTGGAAACTCGGAAACAAGGGGCTCCAGGGCAAGGGAAGAATAGCCTGATGACTTCTAATGTGGACCAGCTCTCATGGCCACGTGAACCAGTTGGATGGGGGGGAAGCAATTTCCATCCTGACGGAGGCTTCACACTCCGGGGGCCATTTGGATGAGTGAATTGAAGAGTTAGGTCTCTGTTCTTTTCACAATAATCAGCATGGAAGGAAATGAATCCTAATGGCTCAGAGGTTGCTTGCCAAGCAGGGAAGAGAATATCTTAATCAGAAGTCATTGGGTTGCAAGAAACTCAAACTGGCTGCCGCAAAATGAGACGTGTGTTGGAAGAACACATCTCTTTGAGGAGGTAAGTACCACAGGTCTCATGAAGGGCTGTAGCCAGAGTCTGGAAAGTCAAGAATTCAAATTACTGCCTCAGTTCCTTTTAGCCCTGTGATCTTTCACCTCTCCCTGCATGTGTAATTCAGTCTTCTCTCTTTCTAGATGAGCTTTGTCCGCATAATGAAAAATGGCCACCTTCGACACCTTTGTGTATGGGCTTCTTTTCCACTTCCTGGCAACAGCTAACTGCACCTAATGGCAAGTAATAGGTTGTCTTCTAAGTAAATTCAGGTCCAGTTAAAGTCAGAATGTGTGTGTGTGTGTGTGTGTGTGTGTGTGTGTGTGTGTGTGTGTGTGTGTGTGTTTGGTGCGGGGGCAGGGCTACTGATAGAGACAGGAACCACAAGTGTTGATGTACTGAACAAAGGTTAACTGGGCAGAAATTGAACTGGGTGTGCAGGGTGGAGAGTGAGTGGCCAGCAGAGTAGAGGAGGAAGAGTAGGACTGGAATCATGAAGTAGGGGTTGGGGGGTACAGCACACGGAGGAGGGAGGGAGGCTATGGATGGAACTTTAAATTTTCTGGTCCATGTATGGTGGGATTGGTAAACTTCCCCATTCCCACCATGCTTAGTCTGCTACTGTGGTTCCATCAGAAGAGGTATTCTCTTTCATTCGAAAGAAAAATAGACACTGATTTTATCTATCACTTTTAAGTTTATTTATTTATTTAAGTAATCTCTCCACCCAGGGTGGGGCTTGAACTCACAACTCCGACATCAAGAGCCACATGCTCTCCCAACTGAGCCGGCCAGGTGCGCCTCTACATTATGCTTACGTGTGAAATCATTCAATCACATTCCTGTCCCTAAGATCCTGCCTGCCATCTCTCTTCTAGATGTGACGCACATCCAATCAACCACAGAAGGCAGCCTAAGTAGGAAGGAGGAGCTCCTGGAACAAGTGTGGAGGGGATCAAGTCGGGGCTGTTCCATACTTCTGCACATTCTACCGGTGTTGGTTGTCAGGGCTGGAGGGATACCAGGGACGGGGGATGTGAAGGAAGCAGAGTCTATGACGCATATAGAAATGGTCTGGGAAACTTGGAGTGTTGGGTGGAAATCCTTTTGAACTGTCTTGTCACCTGTGGGTCATAAGCAAAACATCCTGTCCCAGAAGTAGAAGGTTCCAGAATGGTCCCCACTCAATGAAATGGAAGGAGAGGATGAATGCCTCAAGGAGAAGTCTGGGCCCAGAATGCCTGTCTTAGGTGCTGTGCACATTTCTACTTTCTCTAGGCCACTCTGGGTATCCCACTGCCCTAGCCTGCTTCCTTCTGCAGAGACACTTGCCTGCTTCTTGGTTTGTGGCCTGCATAGACTATGACACTCTCCCATGTTTCACATAGGAGATAGTGTAGAGAATTTATAAAACCATCAACCGTTTTCTCCTTCTTATCCTATTCCTCAGAAGCAGCCACGTTTAACCTTACATACCTACTATCTGTGACCTTGGGCAAATTATGTAACTTCCCTACATCTCAAATGCCTCATCTACAAAATGTCGCCAATAATAGAACTACTTGGTGGGGCTATTGTCAGAATTAAATGAGGTAATTCACATAAAATGACTGGCATTATACCTTCATGTAAGTAAGAATTCAGTGAATATTAGCTCCCTCTATTACGGCGCATCATAATCTATTGGTTTGATTGTCTCCCCACTGGACTGTAACTCCTGCAGGAATTAGAGTCTATAAAGTGATAAGCACATCAAAGGGAGTCAGTAAAAGGAAGTTATTTTTATTGTTGTTGTTGTTGCAGATGGTAGAAAACTTGTCTCGCTCATCTGATATCATGAGCCCATGGCATAGAACCCAGCACCTCGTATCTTCTCGTTGGAGATCCATTGGATGAGTGAATTGAAGAGTTGGGTCTCTGTTCTTTTCACAATAATCAGCATGGAAGGAAATGCACAGCTTATTGTGATGTTTCTAAATTTTTTTCCTTCGGAGCCTGTGCCGCAGTCTTGTGACCATTTTCGACATTGGCCGGTCATCATTCATTCATCACCTAGTCTCAGGATTTTCAAGCTGAAAGGGATCTTAGGGATCATTTAATCCAATCACTTTGCCTTAGACAGATAATTTGGCACCTTGGACATCAGGCGGCATCAATGTCACACAGCCAGGCAGTAACAAAGCCACCAAGATGGGCTTGATTTTCATAAACAGCTGTTAAGTCCCTTGTAGTTAAGTCTGGAGGTAAAACAGATGAATCAGCTGGGAAATGCTGGTTGGTTCCAAATTGAGGTCTGAGTGAACATAAACCAGGGCTGGCTGCCTTGCTCTCATGGGAGTGAAGGCAGTTCCAAGAGAAGAGTCCCCAAAGTGCCAAGATGTCATCATGAGGCATGTGTGAGCTGACTTTGAAGGGGAGTGTGTGAATAGCTACCCCTCACCCTTCCTCACCCTTCCGCCTCCCCCCACCCCATCCTCATCCCTGGCAGCTCTCTGGATGTTAGCCCCTGGCTAGGTCACAGGTTTTTCATTAAACACTCCCCTTCCTGTGAAGTTGCAGGCCTGGAGAGCCTAAATGTCCTACCTGACTTCAACTCCAGACATTGTTCAGGGGCTCTCCCCAGGCTTCTGTCCACCCCTCCTAACTTGATGCTTTGGAGACTTTCATCAACCCAGATTCCTCCTCTGAATCACAAAACACAGAAAATAATAATTTGATTCTTTTCTCATTTCTTCCAAGGTTAATACCTAACCAGCCCCTCTCTAGATGCCTAGCAGATAAGTTAATTCAATGCACACAGCAAATGCCTTGGGGCGTGGAGGCTTAATTCTCCAGTTGAGTGTCTCTTAATTCTCCAGAGAGAATTCTTGATCCATCTTTGCCTCACACCATCAAAGACGCAAGTCCGTCTGTACTCCCACGGCTGACAACCCCAGCCTTATTGGGATGTTCAGTTGAAACAATGCTCTTGTCAATAAACAAGCAGTGATATGTTTTTTGGGGGGGGGTTTGTTGTTGTTGTTTATTTCTTTTTGGGAGCGAGAGGATGTACGTAAACGGAAGGTTGGGTGATGAGACAGAGGGAGAATGAGAGAGTCTTAAGCAGGCCCCAGCATGGAGCCTGATATGGGCCTTAATCTCAGGACCCTGAGATCATGACCCAAGCCAAAGTCAAAAGTCAGATGCCAAACCACCTGAGCCATCCAGGTGCCCTGATAGTTGTTTTTCTTTACATTTTCTTTTAGTCAAGTGAATATCAAAACAAACAATGAGTGAAAATTCCACTGGAAAAATTGGAAATTAGCTTTGTTTGGAGTCACTTAAAGGCAGCTGTAAATTAAATTATATTTCCCTCTTCGTGGAAGTGAAAAGACCCTTTTGCTTCACTAGAAGGTTCAGGATAGCTATCCACTCCTTCCCAGGAGGTTAGGGGCCTAACCTCCTGGGGCCTCGTGAAACACGTATATGGATCTTTGCCTGCACTGACTGCAGTGGTCTCCCAGGAAGTCTGTAAGCCAGAAGGAAAAGAGTAACATGCAAAATCTTTCTCCAGGGAGAGTGCGTTGGTGGGAGCTTGGAAGGAGGAGGTTGGGTTTCCATAAGAAGCCCTATTGAACGATGGTTTGTTTCCTACTCATGGGTTTGTTTTCTAGGTAGTGTTGCAGGTATCGCTTGGTAAGTTTAGAAAGTGTTTCCTAAAGACTTTGCCAAAATACCAAGACAAGTGGAAGAAATATGGCTCTGGAAATAACGGTTCCTTTTTGAACAAGAAAATGCCACATTTTTGTGGAGGAAGTAATGCACTGCAGGGGCAGCAGACAGATGTGTTTCCAAAAATAGGTTGTAAGGCAACACTTGTTTAAGGCCACTGAGAACCCCTCTGGCTATGTGAATGCTTTCTCGAGTGAGATAAGCTAAGTTCAAGCATCCATTGACCTTAAAAAGGCTTTAGCTACATATATATGTACTGCCTCTATGTTCTATGAAATCATTATTATAAAAGGTCAAATATCCTCAC
>CM053608.1:117220575-117263742 GCA_028646535.1 Procyon lotor | reverse complement strand
CACTGAGGAGCGAGGCTCTGAGCGCTCGGCTCCTCAGACTGGGAGCCGCCATCTTCATTCCCGGCCTCCAGGGCGGTACGGAAAGCGCTCAGGGAATAAAAGCTCCCGAGAACAACCTGCGCAGCAGATTCGCTTTCTGAACCAGGCCATTTAGCCAGGCCCCCGGCAAGGGCGGTGCAATTCCGCCTCAGGCAAAGACATTCGAGAATCAGGACAACAGGCCTCTTTCCCAGAAGATCAGCAAGAACAACCAGCCAGGACCAATTCACCAATCAATGAGAACTGTGGAACTTCAGAGCTACGGAATATAGCACATAGAATTCATAGCTTTCCGGGGCACCCGGGTGGCTCAGTGGGTTAGGCCTCTGCCTTCAGCTCGGGTCATGGTCTCGGGGTCCTGGGATTGAGCCCCATGTCAGGTTCTCTGCTCAGCGGCGAGCCTGCTTCCTCCTCTCTCTCTGCCTGCCTCTTTGCCTATTTGTGGTCTCTCTCTCTCTAAAAAAAAAAAAAGAATTCATAGCTTTCCCCCCATGATTCTTTAGTCTTTCAAAGTTAAATTTTTAAAATTTTATTTTTTTCTTATTGTTTTTTAAAAATTTATCCTCTTTCCTTTTTAATGTTTTTTTTTTTTTTTAAGATTTTATTTATTTATTTGACAGAGAGATCACAAGTAGGCAGAGAGGCAGGCAGAGAGAGAAGGGGAAGCAGGCTCCCTGCTGAGCAGAGAGCCTGATGTGGGACTGGATCCCAGGACCCTGAGATCATGACCTGAGCCGAAGGCAGAGGCTTAAACCACTGAGCCACCCAGGTGTCCCCCTTTTTAACATTTTTTTTAAATTAATTTTTATTAACATATAATGTATTATTTGCCCCGGGGTACATGTCTGTGAATCGTCAGGCTTACACATTTCACAGCACTTAACAGCACATACCCTCCCCAATGTCCACAACCCAGCCACCCTATCCCTACCCCCTTTTTTTTAACATTTTTTAACTATTTTATCTTATCAATACATTAAAAAAATCTTTTTAAATTTTCATCTTTACAGTCATATTCCATCCCTTCATCGTGTTTACCCTTATTTTTGTGTATATATATAAGTTTTTCTTTCTTTAAAATTTTGGGAGGTATTTCATCTAACAGATGAAAATACACTCAAAATCAAGTATGTGGCTCTATATTAACTAGTCTAGTATATATATATAGTATATGTATATATATATAGTATATATAGTGTATATCACGTACACTATATACAGTATATATTGTATATAGTATATATATCATATATATATATATATATATATATATATATATATATACACACTCACTGTGTGTGTATTTTTTTTCTTTTTCCTTTTCTTTCAGGTCTCTTCTTAATTTGGTCTGTGTATATTTTTCTTGGGTCATTGCTACCCTTTTAATATTTTGTTCTTGTTCATCTATTCTTATCTGGATAAAATGACAAGGCAGAAAAACTCACTTCAAAAAAAAGAACAAGAGGCAGTACCAATGGCTAGGGACCTAATCAATACAGACATTAGTAATATGTCAGAACTAGAATTCAAAATGATGATTATCAAGGTGCTAGCTGGGCTTGAAAAAAGCATGGAAGATACTAGAGAATCCCTTTCTGGAGAAATAAAATCCCCTTTTGGAGAAATAAAGAACTGAAATCTAACCAAGTTGAAATCAAAAAAGCTATTAATGAGGTTCAATAAAAAATAGAGGCTCTCATTGCTAGAATAAATGAGACAGAGAGAGAATTAGTGATATAGAAGACCAAATGATGGAGAATAAAGAAGCTGAGAAAAAGAGAGACAAACAACTATTGGGCCACAAGGGGAGAAGTTGAGAGATAAGCGATACTATAAGACGAAACAATATTCGAATAATTGGGATTCCAGAAGGAGAAAAACAGAGAGGGGCAGAAGGTATATTGGAGCAAATTAGAGCAGAGAATTTCCCTAATTTGGCGAAGGGAACAAGCATCAAAATCCAGGAGGCACAGAGAACCCTCCTCAAAATCAATAAAAATAAGTCAACACCCCATCATTTAATAGTAAAACTTACAAGTCTCAGTGACAAAGAGAAAATCCTGAAAGCAGCTTGGGACAAGAAGTCTGTAATGTACATACAATGGTAGAAATATTAGATTGGCAGCAGACCTATCCGCAGAGACCTGGCAGGCCAGAAAGGACTGGCATGATATATTCAGAGCACTAAATGAGAAAAATATGCAGCCAAGAATACTATATTCAGCTAGGCTGTCATTAAAAATAGAAGGAGAGATAAAAAGCTTCCAGGTCGAGGGGCACCTGGGTGGCTCAGTGGGGTAAAGCCTCTGCCTTCAGCTCAGGTCATGATCTCAGGGTCTTGGGATCGAGCCCCACATCTGGCTCTCTGCTCAGCGGAAAGCCTGCTTCTCCCCTCTCTCTCTGCCTGCCTCTCTGCCTACTTGTGATCTCTCTCTGTCAAATAAATAAACAAAATCTTAAAAAAAAAAAAAAAGCTTCCGGGTTGAACAAAAACTAAAAGAATTGGCAAACACCAAACCAGCCTGACAAGAAATACTGAAAGGGGTACTCTAAGCTAAAGAGAGAGCCTAAAAGTAACAGACTAGAAAGGAACAGAGACAAAATACAGTAACAGCAACCTTAAAGGCAATACAATGGCACTAAATTCATATCTTTCAATAGTTATCCTGAATGTAAATGGGCTAAATGCCTCAAACAAAAAACACAAGATATCAGAATGGATTAAAAAAACAAGACCTATTGATATGCTGTCTGCAAAAAACTCATTTTAGACCCCAAAACAGCTCCAGATTTAAAGTGAGGGGGTGGAAAACAATTTACCATGCTGTGGATATCAAAATAAAGCCGAGGTGGCAATCCTTATATCAGATAAATTAGATTTTAAGCCAAAGACTATGATAAGAAATGAAGAAGGACACTATATCACACTTAAAGGGACTGTCCAACAAGATCATCTAACAATTTTAAATATCTATGCCCCTAACATGGGAGTAGCAATTATATAAACCAATTAATAACAAAATCAAAGAAACACATCGATAATCATACAATAAAAGTAGAGGACTTTAGCAACCCCCTCACTGAAATGAACAGATCATCTAAGCAAAAGATCAACAAGGAAATAAAGACTTTAAACAACACACTGGACCAGATGGATATCATGGATATATTTAGAACATTGCATCCCAAAGCAACAGAATACACATTCTTCTCTAGTGCACATGGAACATTCTCCAGAATAGATCACATCCTGGATCACAAATCAGGTCTTGACTGGTACCAAAAGATTGGGATCATTCCCTGCATATTTTTAGACCACAAGACTTTGCAACTAGACCTCAATCATAAGAGGAAAGTTGGAAAGAACTCAAATATATGGAGGCTAAAGAGTATCCTACTAAAGAATGAATGGGTCAACCAAGAAATTAAACTAGAATTTAAAAAATTCATGGAAACAAATGAAAATGAAAACACAACTGTTCAAAATCTTTGGGACATGGCAAAGGCATTCCTGAGAGGAAAGTATATAGTAATACAAACCTTTCTCAAGAAACAAGAAAGATCTCAAGTACACAACCTAACCCTACACCTAAAGGAGCTGGGTAAAGAACACCAGTGAAAGCCTAAACCCAGCAGGAGAAGATAAATAATAAAGTGCAGAAATCAATGAAATAGAAACCAAAAGAACACTAGAACAGATCAATGAAACTAGGAACTGGTTCTTTGAAAGAATTAATATGACTGGTAAACTCCTGACCAGGCTTATCAAAAAGAAAACAGAAAGGACCCAAAGTAATAAAATCATGAATGAAGAGGAGAGATCACAACCAACACCAAAGAACTACAATTATAAGAACATATTATGAGCAACTATAGGCCAGCAAATTTGACAATCTGGAAGAAATGGATGCATTCCTAGAGACATATAAACTACCAAAACTGAACCAGGAAGAAATAGAAAACCTGAACGGACCCATAGTCAGGAAGGAGATTGAAATGGTCATCAAAAATCTCTCAACAAATAAGAGGCCAGGGCCAGACAGCTTCCCAGGGGCATTCTACCAAACATTTAAAGAAGAATTAATACCTATTCTCCTGAAACAGTCCCAAAAAATAGAAATGGAAGTAAAACTTCCAAACTCATTTTGTGAGGCCAGCATTATATTGATCCCAAAAGCAGACAAAGACCTCATCAAAAAGGAGAATTACAGACCAAGATCCTTGATGAATACAGATGCAAAAATTCTCACCAAAATACTAGCCAATAGGATCCAACAGTACATTAAAAGGATTATTCACTACGACTAAGTGGGATTTATTCCTGGGTTGCAGGGTTGGTTCAATGTCCTCAAAGTAATCAATGTGATACAATACATTAATAAAAGAAAGAACAAGAACCATAGTATCAGGGCACCTGGGTGGCTCAGTGGGTTAAAGCCTCTGCCTTTGGCTCAGGTCATGATCTCAGGGTCCTGGGATCGAGCCCCGCATTGGGCTTCCTGCTCAGCGGGGAGCCTGCTTCCCCTTCTCTCTCTGCCTGCCTCTCTGCCTACTTGTGATCTCTCTCTGTCAAATAAATAAAATCTTAAAAAAAAAAAAAAAGAACCATACTATCCTCTCAACAGATGCTGAAAAAGCATTTGTCAAAGTATAGCATACTTTCTATTCACAGTGTAGGGATAGAGGGTGCATATACATCAATATCATAAAGCCATCTATGAAAAACAACGATTCTCATTCTCAATGGGGAAAACCTGAAAGCTTTTCCCCTAAGGTTAGGAACATGGCAGGGCTGTCCACTATCACCACTGCTTTTCAACATAGTACTAGAAATTCTAGCCTCAGCAATCAGACAATGAAAACAAATAAAAGGCATCCAACTTGGCAAAGCAGAAGTCAAACTCTCACTCTTTGCAGATGATCTGATACTTTATGTGGAAAACCCAAAAGACTCCACTCCAAAACTGCTAGAACTCATACAGGAACTCAGTAACGATATAAAATCAATGTCGGGATATAAAATCAATGCACAAAATCGAGATCAGTTGCATTTCTATACACCAACAGCAAGAAAGAAGAAAGAGAAATCAAGGAGTTGATCCTATTTACAATTGCACCCAAAACCAAAAGATACCTAAGAATAAACCTAACCAAAGAGGCAAAGAATCTGTACTCAGAAAAATATAAAGTACTCACAAAAGAAATTGAGAAAGACACAAGGAAATGGAAAAACGTTCCATGCTCATGGATTGGAAGAACACATATTGTGAAAATGCCTATGCTAGCTAAAGCAATCTACACATTTAATGCAATCCCTATCAAAATACCATTAATTTTTTCAAAGAAATGGCACAAATAGTCCTAAATTTTTTTTTAAGATTTTATTTATTTATTTGACAGAGAGAGAGAGATCACAGGTAGGCAGGAGGCAGGCAGAGAGAGAGGGGAAAGCAGGCTCCCCGCTGAGCAGGAAGCCCAATGCAGGGCTCGATCCCAGGACCCCGAGATCATGACCTGAGCCAAAGGCAGAGGCTTTAACCCACTGAGCCACCCAGGTGCCCTAATAATCCTAAAATTTATATGGAACCAGAAAAGATCCCAAAGAGCCAGAGAAATATTGAAAAAGAAAACCAAAGTTGGCAGCATCACAATTCCAGACTTCAAGCTCTATTACAAAGCTATAATCATCAAGACAGTGTGGTACTGGCACAAAAACAGACACATAGATCAATGGAACAGAACAGAGAGCCCAGAAATGAACCCTCAACTCTATGGTCAACCAATCTTCGACAAAGCGGGAAAGAATGTCCAATGGAAAAAAGACAGTCTCTTCAACAAATGGTGTTGGGAAAACTGGACAGCCACATGCAGAAGAATGAAACTGGACCATTTCCTTACACTGCACACAAAAATAGACTCAAAATGGATCAAAGACCTCGATGTGAGACAGGAATCCATTAAAATCCTGGAGGAGAACAAAGGCAGCAACCTCTTTGACCTCAGCCACAGCAACTTCTTCCTAGAAACATCACCAAAGGCATGGGAAGCAAGGGCAAAAATGTACTGGGACTTCATGAAGATAAAAAGCTTTTGCATAGCAAAGGAAACAGTCAACAAAACCAAAGACAACCGACAGAATGGGAGAAGGTATTTGCAAATGACATATCAGATAAAGGGCTAATATCCAAAATCTATAAAGAACTTCTCAAACTCAACACCCAAAGAACAAATAATCCAATCAAGAAATGGGCAGAAGACATGAACAGACATTTCTGCAAAGAAGACATCCAAATGGTCAGCAGACACATGAAAAAGTGCTCAACATCACTCACCATCAAGGAAATACAAATCAAAACCACAGTGAGATACCACCTCACACCAGTCAGAATGGCTAAAATTAGCAAGTCAGGAAATGACAGATGTTGGCGATATATCTATCTATCTATCTATCTTCTTTATCCATTCATCTGTTGATGGACATTTAGGCTTTTTCCATAGTTTGGCTATTGTGGACATTGCTGCTATAAACATTCGGGAGCACGTACCCCTTCAGATCACTACATTTGTATCTTTAAGGTAAATACCCAGTAGTGCGATTGCTGGTCGTAAGGGTAGCTCTGATATATCTATATATCAGATATATCTATATCTATATCTATATCTATATCTATATCTATATCTATATCTATATCTATATCTATCTATCTATCTATCTATCTATCTATCTATCTATCTATCTATCTATCTTCTTTATCAGGAAAATGCAGCCATCAAAAAACCTGAATCTTGCCATTTGCAACGATGTGGATGAAAGTAGAGAGTATTATGCTAAGCGAAATAAGTCAATCAGAGAAGACAATTATCATATGATCTCTCTGATATGAGGAATTTGAGAGGCCGGGCAGGGGGTCGTGTGGGGTAGAGAGGGAAAAAAAGGAAACAAGATGGGATTGGGAGGGAGACAAACCATAAGAGATTCTTAATCTCAGGAAACAAACTGAGGGCTGCTGGGTGCTGGGGGTAGGGATAGGGTGGCTGGGTGATGGACATTGGGGAGGGTATGTGCTATGGTGAGTGCTGTGAATTGTGTAAGACTGATGATTCATAGACCTGTACCCCTGAAATAATACATTATATGTTAATAAAAAAAACCCTATTGTGTGTTTAGGTGCATCCTGCTGGCTCAGTCAGTGGAATGTGTGACTTCATCTCAGGATTATGAGTTCAAGTCCCATGTTAGGTGTAGAGATTACTTAAAAATAAAATCTTGAAAAAAATTACTGAGTCTGTAATAACAGAATTAGAGGAATTTTAATAATAAATTCATGTAATTCTTATTGTGAAAATTCAAACAATAAAGAAGAATAGAAAGAGAAAGGTCCTTCCTTTCAACCCCATACTCAGATCGCCATTGTTGCCATTTTGGTATCTTTCCATATTTGTCTCGATGCTATAATGATGATGATGATATTAACTAATACTTATATAAACTTTATTATGTGCTACATCAATATTAATTTAATCCTCAAAATAATCTGGTGAGTAAATACTGTTATTATCATCATCTCTATGTTAAGGATGAACAAACTGAAGTGCAGAGAAGTGATTTTTTCCCAAAAATATTATAAAAAAATTATAAAATTTGATCCATCTTTTAAACACTATACTAAATGATTTCTTGTCAAATATATATTTATATACCTCTTAATAGAAACAAAACATAGTTCTTTTTTTTAAACATAGTTCTTTTAATGAGCACACATTTTTATTTTTAAAAATTTTAAAACTGATTTTACATAGTTTTTGCTGGGCTGTCAAAAGATTCTTTGGGTAACCTTTGTTTTGTTATTTAATTTTTTAACTGAAAATATAATTAACATACAGTGCTTTATTAGTTTCAGGTGTACAACATAATGATTCAATACTTTTATTTTATTTTTTAAGATTATTTATTTATTTATATATTTGACAGAGAGAGAAAGAGAGAGAGAGAGAGAGTAGAAGCAGGGGGAAGAGCAGTGGGAGAGGGAGAAGCAAGCTCCCTGCTGAGCAGGGAGCCCGCCTCGGGGCTCGATCACAGGACCCTGGGATCATGACCTGAGTGGAAGGCAGACACTTAACTGACTGAGCCACCCAGGTGCCGCCAACACTTCTACACATTGCTCAGCGCTCGCCGTAATGGATGTAGTCACTATTTATCACCAAGCAACCTTATTACAACACTATTGACTGTATTCCCTGGGCTGTGCTTTTTATCTCTGTCTCTTATTTATTTTATAACATTTTAATAAAAATGTTCTTACAATCTATTTTTCTGATATATGCTCACTTTACTTAATGCGCCCATCTTTCCAAATTATTTGAAGGTATTTCTGGTGATTGAACCAGTAAATCAAAGGGCTCATTAGGTTGCATATAAGTTTTGGTAGGGAAACTTTTGTGGTGAGTAAATTCAAATATGTAATAGTTGAGCACGCTATAAACATTCCTTTTTTAAAATGATTGGCAAGAATCATTTTATTCCTTAATTCACCATATATATATTTACACATATACTTAAAATTTTAATTCCAATAGAGGTAACGTACAGTGTTATATTAGTTTCAGGTGAACAATATAGCGATTCAGCACTTCCATACATTACTCAGTGCGTGAGTAATCAATGCAGTCGTGCATGGTTAAGTGCACTTCTTCATCCCCATCACCTGTTTCACTGATTCTCCCCTCAGGTAACATCGGTTTGTTCTGTAGAGTTAAGAGTCTGGTTTTTTTGTTTGTCTCTGTTGGCTTGTTTGTTTTTTCTTAAATTCCACATGTGAATGAAATCATATGGTATTTGTCTTTCTCTGACTGACTTATTTTGCTTAGCATTATACCTTCTAGATCCATCCATGTTGTTGCAAATGGCAAGAGTTCATTCTTTTTCACAGCCGAGTAATATTCCATTGTGTACATATACCACATCTTCTTTATCCATTCATCTATCAGTGGACACCTGGGCTGAAACTTATTTCTCATTTAACTACCTGAAACAGGTTTGGGTCAGTGAGTGGCTGAATTGCATATCGTGGCTCAGGGACACAACTGTCTAACTTGATATTTTTGCATATTTGGAATATATTGTCATCTGCATTATTGAGGCTGGTTGCTGTGTCCAGGATCTGACTGGTGGAAGGGAAAGGGAACATGAAGAAAACGTGCTGTCTTAAAGTGGGATTTACATCACTCACATTCCTTCAAAGAGAACCTAGTCACATGACCATTGGACTGCAAAGGAGGCTGGGAAATGTAGTCTACTAATGAAAGAATAGAATTTGGTGGGCAGCTAGGAACTCTATCACTGGCAGTTTTCTTGTGTATTTGTTTAATCATGTCTGAAAAAATGTTAACACATTGATCTCATTTTAAAAGAATGACATGTCATTACAAGTGTCACCAGCATCTGTCAAATGGATGCACCTCAGTTTCGTAGCAGATCCCACATGGAAACCAGATCTGACTCCCATGCCAAAGTTCCTTCTAATTAGTGTAAGACTTACTTTCCTGTCTTGAAGAGTTAATGAAATTGGAGCTTTTTCTTCCTCAGAAGATAAGCTCTCTTGGAAATACGCCTATCTGGTGAGATGTTGGAGAGAGACTTATTTCTGAAAACTAGAGTATGGAATTAATTTAATTTGATAAAATAGTTGTATAGCCATTTGGTGGAAGCAGCATGCAGAATGTAGACCATATTGCTGGTGTCGTTATTTTAGATGCTAACGAATGAGAGAACATTTTGATGACTCTCTAGAGAACGAGATTTTAGTTGTTAATGATGGGACATCACTCCCTGAATTCCACATCCACTGAATGGGCTTACATTAAAATATTCCTGCTTTTTTCTTCAGATACTGGCGTATCAGCAGTGATTGAGTATATATATAGGGAAGTTTTACCACTTATTTAGTGAATGTGGACAGATAATTTGGATGACTTGGGTTTTTAAATATGATTTTTTTCATAGGCTTATACAGTTCTGTTTTTGCTTCAATTCAATAAATATGAAAATTCCTGTTTCAATTCATCATTGCAGTCAGAGCTAAAGAAGTAAGATCTGTGATAGTGGAAGAAAATTCCTGGTTATTCTACCCAGCTTTTCTCTATCCTAGGATATGGAGAACACATATAACTTACGACTCCCATAAATACCATATTGTCATAACTTTAGGTCCTTTTCCTGAAAATACATATCATACATGGCTCTTGTAAAATATTTCTCTAGGTCTCTGTACATCTTTCAGTAATGCTATTGGACTGTGTCTCTAAGTAGCCGTAAAGGATCACAGATTCTATCGTGCTTGATTGTAGAAGGCAGTCACTTCCCGGAAACTAGCAGTCTGCACCTGAGTAACTGGGATATTTCCTCCATGACTTTTAAATTGAAGCATGCCTGAAGCAGGGGGTGTCATAATATCGGCTCCCTACAGGCCGGGCTGCTGGGGGACATGTCATTGGCTCCCCGCTGCTAGGAGATGGGTACCATTCATTATGTGTAAACATGACTATGCCTCATAGGGACAGTGAGCAGGGGGAAAAAAAAGTCTTTTCAAACAAATCTCACTTTCCCAAATAAATCTGCAAAACTGTTACGTTCATGGGAAGACTTTCTATGATAAGTTTATTGACGTATCAGTTGAAGAAATGAGGCCATATGGTTATTAAAAAAAAAACAAAAATACTTTTTAAATGCACATTTTCTGATTAGTTTCGAAGATGAATTATTGATATCATGGGAAATTATTAACTGAATTTGAATGAAAGAAATCTTTGCGACATTGGCAAACGGGACTTAAAAATGTATATCATGGTTCAGTAAGTGTGGTCAATGATGCATTTCTTTCATCTGGATCTTCATGTCAGTATTTGACATCATTTTTGACTCTGATGGCCTTAAAAAGCAAGATATTGAAATAAAGTGGACTTAGAACTCAAATATTCAAAGTTGTACCTTTGGGCAAAAATCATCTTTTTTTATTTTTTTTAAGACTTTATTTATGAGAGAGAGTGGGTGAGAACGGGAAGGAGAGAGCATCCAAAGCCAACTCCAGCACTGAGCGCAGAGCCCGACTCGGGGCTCGGTCCCAGCACCGTGAGATCATGACCTGAGCTGAAACTAAGAGTATGACGCTCAACTAACTGAGCCACCCAGGTGCCCCTGGGCCAAAGTAATTTTTTAAATATAAAGTGATAGATTGTACTAGAGGGAAACATGAAAGTAATTCTCTCCTGATAGGCAACTGTTACCCTTTGTTAGTTGCATATTCTCTGCCAAGTCAGTAAACAAACAATAGAAGAACAAAAACCATTTGCAGAAATCTGGATGGATTATCACCGGCTAATTTGAGCTGGCTTACATTTCACTTGTAGCCCAGATATAAGCTGCATCATATACAGAAACACTGAAATGGTTAAACTTGCCAAAGAAGTCTGTGAATGCTATTAAATCAACTCGTCTCCGTTGAAGCAATTAAAGCCCTTAAGTTGTTCCTGTATCTGAAATGGTACAGAAAGTGCCAATGGTTTAAAAATAATTGTTTTGAAATGAACATGTTTAATGAAAGTCATTTTGGGAATATGAAACTTAGAAATGCTTCCTAAAGATTTCATGTCAGAGGCAATGGAAAAGACCCACATCCAACTGCATACTCTTCTTCCAATTAAATGTCACAAACATATCCTGAATTAAACACGTTTAGACTAAGCCATGGTTCTTTCCAGATCTGGCTCTCTTTCAGCAGTTCTCATCAAGGGACATGTCTGGGTGTAGAGCTATGATGACAATTGACTGCAGCCAGAAAGGCAGATGAAGAAAATACGGATATGGATGGCAAATGTGTGTTCGTTTTCGCCATGTTGGGACAGGCAGGTAGAAATACTGCCTGGGCAATTCGGAGTGAAGCCTGGGGAGATGGATTCAGACTGGAGATGGAGATTTGGCAGTCAGCTACATAAGACTGATAGATGAAGGGAGACAAATGAGCATTTGACAGGGGGAGAAAAAAAAGGGAGAGGAGTCACAGAACTTTATTGTGCATCACAAATTCAAATGGAATCTAACAGGAAGACAGCAGTGTCCACAATCTCAGTGGATGAGGAATGACAAAAGGCCACTGGATTTATGTCCTTTGAGAGTTTCAGAAACATGGCAAGACTCGAAGCCAAATTACAGTAGTTATAAAAAGGGGTGTATGTGTGTATATACGTGTTCTAGTCCTTGCTTTATCTCTAACTGGTTGCTTTATGCAAGTTGTTAATGTCACCAGACTTCAGCTTTTGTCTTTAAAATGAAGGGATTCTTTAGAGAAATGCATCTAGACTTTAAGAAGTTGAAGAAGACATTCTTTCCATGAACGAAAGAATAAATGAATAAAACTGAATATATTTCCTACCAGGTCTAGAAAGAATTTCTGTAGATAAAAAGCGGTTAGTACCCATCCTTCACCCTAAGACATCTTGTTGTGAAAGGAAAACTATCGGTAATAGATTATTTTGTGGAAACTGTATTATCAAGGAAAGGGTTTTCAAAACAACAGATTCTAGATTATTTTATCATTCGATCCTACAAAATGATACTTTGTAACATTGCAAAGCAAGAGAGATACAGGATACCGTTAGCATTTAATGTTCTGACACTTCTGTTTTGGTTTTTAGTGAAGGTACAGGACATGCCATTGGGCTTATATGGATTTCTTACCCTTTGTTTTTTTTTAGGTCATAGCATTGGTTACTTTGGAATTCCATAATGTGCAAGAAGGAAAGCATACTGCAAATGCATCACTGTCTGGGTAATCATTTTCCTATCCATTGCCAAAGCTGTTTTTTCCCTCCATTTTTCAACAAAATCAACCTACTCATAAAACCAGTAGGTGACTTGAGGCCCCAGGGCTGATGAAATAATTGAATCTCAAGTCCAGACTTTCAGTATCTTCGATGAAGCATTTTGAAAGCCTGATGCAAGCCCAAGGCCAGTAGGACAGAATCTAAGAATTTTGAGTGAACTTCTTCAATATAAAATTATTATTTAATGGGTATGTAGCATATCCTTTTTAGAGTCTTTTCTTCCCACTTACAATTTTTCCTCCAGAAGTTTATTTACAAATTTATTATAAAAGTTATTTTTATTTATATTATACATTAATACATAGTATACAGGTTATTGTATCCTACTAAAAATTAGGGGCACCTGGGTGGCTCAGTGGTCGAGTGTCTGCCTTTGGCTCATGTCATGATCCTGGGGTTCTGGGATCAAGTCCCACATCAGGCTCCCTGGTCAGCGGGGAGCCTGCTTCTCCCCCTGCCACTCCCCCTACTTGTGCTCTCTCTCTGTCAAATAAATCAATAAAATCTTTAAAAAAAAAAAAAAAGCTAAATTTATTTTCTGGGATATTTACATTAACGAAGATCTATGTGGGGGATTTTCTCAGTGGACTTGAATTATGCAACAGGATTCTAGAACTTTCTGACAGTCATTCCAACTGCAAATGGCTTTATCTATCTTAAAGAACCAATCTTTGGGGAAGCTGATGGCATGCTGGATACATTCTTCAAGCCAACCAGAAGGGCTCAGCTGTCTTTCCTGAATATAACGTATCTGACATATGATCAAGGGGCAAATCAAAGCGGAAAAAAAAAATTTTAGCCAGCAGAATTCATCACAGTATTTAAACAATTAGAATTTTACTTTATTTCAGAATAAGTTTACAGTTGAAAAAAAAGATATTTACTAAAGCCACATTATTTATATGAACAAAACTTTTATAGCAAAACCTTGGTACATGAGCATTAGTAATTCGAATACTATATGGATATAGAAGATATTTAAAAAACGGAAATGACGTATTCCAAAGGCTGTAGTAGGCACAATATATATGCTTGTATTGGGTCTGCAAGCATTATACTAAAATTCATTATATGTGATCCAAGAAGTTGCAGATCTTTCAGCACTGTGTACTGAAAAGATACAAAGGAATATCATAGCTTCTCTTATGTTGAAAAAGCATGTACTCTCAATACTACAAAATAGGAGCAGCGAGTCAAACAACAAACTGAATTCTGGTTTTGGAAGAAGTATTACAGCTATGGCTTTTTAACGTTCATTTGTTTTTTTTTTTTTTTTGTTTTTGAGACTGGTTAGAAGTCTGGCAAGTGAAAAAGAAAAGTCTATAATACAACATTAATGACATAAGTTACAAGGCATCTGATATTCAAAGGTTCAAAATTAGGAAACAAAAAAATCGAGCTTGATCTTTGAGCAAAATTTCGAGGTACTACATACATCTGCTTCCTCCCACCAATCTTTTGGCATAAAAATCTTTCTGCAGAGAAATAAAAGTTTTCCATGTGACATGGCAGAAGAATATTTTAAGATAAATCATTAGAATCTACTTTTAGTGTTTAGTAACTGTAAAGAATGCAAGTCTTCTAAGGACCAAGTAACTGCATATCGTCCTTAGGATGGAATTTTCTTATGTTTTGTAAAAAATGGGTTGAGATATGTATTCATGCTGATGATGTATCTGTGCTGATAAAGGTGAACATTTGGTAAAAACGAGAAAAAAAATGTTAGGGTTTTCAGAGCATAACTAGTACTACATCATATAGAAATTGCCTACAGGTAAAAATGTACATCTTAGATTCTTAGGTTTTATTTTCCAACTAGCAATTAAACGTAAGTGTCAAATTGAGTCATGCAGTGTTTTTACCTATCAGCTACCATGTTAATAATATTAGGGGGACAGAATACTCTTTTTACCCCCTTTAGATGTGTAATGCTCACAAGTCATCATGTGGAACTCAAATCACACACAAAGGCAAATCATGAAGACACGTTAGATACTTCAAATGACATGAAGGCATGCCAGAAATGATGCTGTTCTAGAACACAGAATTGTTGGAGGCCAAAACTAAAGCCGTAGGTGTTACTGCCACTTCTAGGTGTTTAATGCTGCCTTTTTTTTTTTTTTTTTAAAGTGGATTCAGGTCAAGGGGTTTGGTCTTTCTGGAGGTTAGCCCATAATTTCTGCAGGTTCAGTGACCAACTTGGATCCATCCCAGGCTGTCTTGAACTGTTCTGGAACAGGAAATTCTCTCTGGAAAAAAGCAGAACAAAGTTACTTAAGCAAACAGATGGAAGGCTGATTAGTATCACATGGCAGACAAAGACATTTTATGGAACCCAAACCTGTGTTGTGGAGAGGCCTTCTGGGTCCCGTGGAGACTTGCATAGTTGCGTGTCGGGTCTGTGACTATCTGCTAGCATCATCATTAAAGCTAAAACCTACTAAGAACCAGGCGCTCTTCTAAGTACTAGATATACGTGGGCTCCGTTAGTCTATGGTCCCAGGAGCTGGGTGTTCCTGAGATGCCATCCACAGGGCGTAGGTCTGAGAAGTTGGACAGATGGCCAAAGATGGTATAGCCTAAGCAGAGCACCCAGACCTCAAGCCAGACAGCCTCTCTACCCACTCTCCGCCACATGCAAACTTGCACAGGATCACCTGGCGAGCCTGTTAAAATGCAGATTCTAATTCCACAGATCTGGAGAAGAGGATGACAATCTGCATTTCCAACAAGTTCCGAGGGCACACTGAGGCTGCAGATCCTAGTCACACCAAGTAGAAAGGCTTTGCCCTGGCGTTCTCTGTATACTCTTCAATGAACTATGAAGGTGTGGTTTTGGGCGGGGGTTGGCAGGGGCAGGGGGGTGGAGCCAAAAGAGAAGTAGTTTGGTACCTCTCCTCTCCCCAGAAAGTGATTCTGCAGTCATTTCGGAAAAGGATCGCCAAGGAAGTGGGGTGGGCAGTCCCCGTGGTGCCGGCTTCTGGGCCCTCCTGGGATGTCGTGTGTGCACACAGCAAGGCTGAAACCCCAAGTGTCTGATAAGCTGGTGCCCCTGCTTCTTCATCAATGAGACGCCATCTTTCAGTGGAACCCACACACGAGTATGTATCTTCTTAGATGTGGGATCCACCTGCCTCTTCTGGAGGTAAACAAGGCTTGGTGCTTGTTCTCAAGTACCAGGCCAGGTAGAGAATGCTCCAGAGTGGAGGTATTCCTTTGATAGTTAACCGTACTATATACAGCCATTTCCCATCTTTTTTGGGGTTGAAGTGATAGTGATACGATGACATTCTTCTCTGGGCGACAGACATCCTTCAGGATGAGTCATCCCCACCACCCATTACCAGATTGCAAGTCCATGGTAGGGTCTCTGCCTGCTCCCTACTACTTCCCACTAGAAAATGTATCAAGAGGACCATGGGATAAGGGCACCAGATAACCTACAGATAGGGGGAAGAGTCCTTCTTCAGCCTAAAAGCTCGGATGTTGACCCATACTCACACCTTAGGCCAGTGGATCTGGAGCTTGGCTCTACGGCGGAGTCCCCGGAGCAGCTTTACCAAGCACGGGTGCCTGCGGCCACGCCCAGGGATGCTAGCTTACTTAGTCTGGAATGCTGACCCAGCCCCACGGCTTTCTCAGCAGATCCAGCTCCCATGCAGCTGAGCCTTCTGCTGGAACAGCTGCCAAGGCCAGGCACCGCCCTGGTATCTGGCTCTCCCGTCCAAAGCTGCTCTGTATCAGCTCTAGCTCCTCAGTGGTTTTTAGGCAGAGAACGCGAGAGGGCTCTTCTCAAGCCAGGGGCTAGGCTAGCCAAATAGCCGTGAGGCATGGCCCGGCGCTGGCAGACTTTTGTTTTTTCAGCCTTAGGTGATGGATTCTAGGCTGCATTCTGTAGAATTTACTGCACGATTTACTGACAGGCGAGAGAACATTCGAGCACAGTGGCTGTCTGCCTGGGGACAGGGCTGGAGACTGGCCCACAGGCCGATGGGGTGCCCTCGAAGTTATTTCTTCTCCCATCTTTCTGTGGTTCACCACCCCTTGCACAGTTAGAGGGAATCATCTCTGGGTTTATCTCCCTGTCCAAGAAGGGGCAATGAGTAGGAAGCAACAACTTGTTTCCAAAGAGCAGCAGCTGGCAAGTCCCCCACACTGCGCGATACAGAATATGGACTCACTTGGACTCCCTTTTCTTTTTCTTTCTTCCTTTCTTCCTTTCTTCCTTTCTTCCTTTCTTCCTTTCTTCCTTTCTTCCTTTCTTCCTTTCTTTCTTTCTTTCTTTCTTTCTTTCTTTCTTTCTTTCTTTCTTTCTTAGATTTTGTTCATTTATTTGTGAGAGAGCGAGAGGAGAGCACAAGCAGGGGGGAGGCAGCAGAGGGAGAGGGAGAAGCAGCAAGCCCGATGCGGGGCTCGATCCCAGGATCCTGGGATCATGACCTGAACCAAAGGCAAACATCTAACCCATCGAGCCATCTAGGTGCCCCTGGACTCCCTTTTCAACGTGGGAGGGTATCTGCATGCTTCTCTTAGGAGCTGTTTTGTTGCAGGAAAGGAGGCATAGAAAACAAACCTCGACCCAGTCACTGAGGCTGGGTGTCTTGGGAGGGCTGGATGGACTGCCAGCGTCGGAATCCCCTGAGATGCCTATTATTAAAGTACAGATTCCCCAGACCCCACCCAAAGCCTCCTGAATCCAACCCCCAGGCGCAGGATCTGGGAGTTGGCATTTTCTTGGAGCTTCTGGGCAGGATCCTTCTGCTGAGTTTGAGAACCCCTGACCCTGATATCTACAGAAATAGGTCTGCTTATTATCACCCCCTCCCTCCCATTTCTTCATTCTTTCTGTTTGCCTCCACCATAGCAGAGGACAATATTCGGTCCTAAATACCACGAACTCAGATGCATGACATCCTATTTGATAAAAGCTAGCCCGTGAAGGGCAATTATTAGTAAACTGCCCAGAGAATCACAAATCGAGGAACGCACACAGCAAAAAACGAATAGGGGAGCGACCAAGTGAAAGGCAACTCTCTGAATTCCTCTCCTGCCTGCGCATCATTCCACCAACGAAGCTCCCAGGTTGGGAGTTCAGGAATCCATCTCTAAGAACGTTACTAAGGAAGGCTCAAGAGAAATTCTTCACCGGCTTTGAAAAGGTACTTACGTAATCACCGTCCTGAGGAATCAGGACATTCATTTCAGACGACTTGGCACTCACGAGCTCACAGTCCAGCGCGTCTTCGCTGAGATATATGTGGCAGCCTTCTGTCTTATTAATGGAAATTGTTGGCACTTTCCCCATTACCTGAAATAGGCAGAAAAACAGCCTGGCACCAACGTAAATAAAAACGACCATGTCCTCGAATAATGCACCGTCCACGGGCTTCCCCGGCTCTCGGAAGAGCTGGGTCAGAGCTCGAGAGTGGTTAGTGCCATCGTCTCCAGGCTGAACCGGGGTGTCATTTGGGGACAGAATGAAAGGACCACACAAAGGGATTCTCAAGCCTCAGAGTCTTTTCCTGAGACGAGGTGAAGGGATTAATGTGAAAACAGCAGCCAAGTGTTCAGAAAAAACCTCACAACCCTCTAGTGGGTTTGAAACATATATTTGATTTCACGGATAAAAGTTAACAAGACACATTTTGCTTTTATTGGCTTAAAATTTTAGTTCTGACAAATCTATGAATCTTGGGTTAAAACAAATACTAATACTGTCATTTCAGAGTAAATACATTATTCAGTAATTGGGTAGATTTTTTTCTTGAACCTAAATAAGAAACACTACGATTCTTTTCACAGAAGTCTTTTGCCAGATAAAAATCTCACGGGCTGAATGTGGAGCTTGAGTAACACAATCAATGTCCAGGTATTTTGAAATGTATTAATTGCAGGAGCCAAAATCGGGGACTCGGTTCAGGCCACTCACCGCATGGATAAATAGGACCATAGACAAGAGGAGGTTATTCTTTATATTGTTTACAAATATCTACGTGCTATAAAAATTCGGCTCAGTTTCAAATTTCTCTTTTAACAGGTTTCAGACATTCCCTCCCCCCAGATCTCTATAGGGTCAGACTGTTCCCTCAATGACCATATTACAACCTATGATTTTCCTTCTTGTAATGGTAATTGAAGTGATAAAGACCTCTCCTCTTTCACCCTAAAGAAAAGGCTGGATTGCAAGCTCAAGGGGCAACTCCCGTTGATGGTGCAAATGATGTAAAGAATTCCTTAGGGGGAGTCTAGCCAGGTCACCACATTTCTGTTTTCTCCTCTCTCCATAGAAACTGGACACTGAGTTAGAAATGAGCCCCAGTGCCAAAAAAAAAAAAAAAAAAAAAGGCAAAGGTAGTTCGAGGTCAGGTAAGCCCAGGGCTTTGCCATAAATACACTCCTACAGTAATAATACATACATCTATATTTCAAGAATGTGTCAGCAGTAATGTTTTGGTAATTTCTAGATTTGTTTATCTTAGAATGATGAAGAACATCCACACGCTGCCTAGCACGGTACGGGGAGCGAGGCAAGACGACAGAAAAGGATAAACTGTCAGTGGATCTTGGGTGATTTGTTCGTGAGGCAGAATGGGGACACGTGAGGCAAGTGCATGATGCTAATACACTTTATATTTATGTTTACTGCTGTGTTATATTAAAAATGTTTAAATACCGCACGTATCTGAAAGTCTGAAAAAAGTAACAGCAGACCTTAAAACATCTCCCTGATATGATAAGAATGGTCTTCTCCACAGCGTTTTGGTCAATGCTGCATGAGATTAGCTCGTCTCCACGCCCTTTGCCCCTGGAGGTCCGGGAACACTTTGAGAACAGAGACGCTTTCTTGTCAAGAGAACTGGGCCAGACTATCTTCTCTACTGGGTGACAGCTGATGTGTGACCTTGCCCAAGCCAATGCTCTAGCATTTAATACGTTTCTGAATTAGTTAGAGTTTTCAAAAATTTGTTTCTCAGGGGCGCCTGGGTGGCTCAGTGGGTTAAAGCCTCTGCCTTCGGCTCAGGTCATGATCTCAGGGTCCTGAGATCGAGCCCCACATCGGGCTCTCTGCTCAGCGGGGAGCCCGCTTCCCCCTCTCTCTCTGCCTGCCTCTCTGCCTACTTGTGATCTCTCTCTCTCTGTCAAATAAACAAAAAAAAAATCTTAAAAAAAAATTTGTTTCTCAATAACAAGTTTCTTAAGGGGCATTGGGGTGGCTCAGGTGGTTAAGCGTCTGCCTTCGGCTCAGGTCATGATCTCAGGGTCCTGGGATGGAGCCCTGTGTTGGGCACCCTGCTCGGTGGGGAGTCTGCTTCTCCTTCTTCCTCTGCTGCTCACCCTGTTTGTGCTTTCTCTCTCTGTGTCAAATAAGTAAATCTCTTAAAAAACCACTTTTTTAAGAGGTTTTAAACTTTTTTAAAAAGATTTACTTTAAAAAAGTGGTTTTTTAAAAGATTTTATTTTTAAATAATCTCTACACACACTGTGGGGCTCGAACCCACAACCTTGAGATCAAGAGTCACATGCTTCAACGAATGAGCCAGCCAGGCACCCTTATTTCTCTATAAAAATTAAAAAAAATTCCATGTTATAGTTAGTCTCTTCTCTCCCTCATAATTTGTACTGTTTATGGAGGGTAGTTTGCCAAAAACAGAATAACTGGCCCAAATCATATGCACTTTAGTGCACACCCCTTTTTTCCTTTCCATCTTTTAAGTAATTGAGGTAAAGTGTGCAAACATAAAATTCACCTTTTTTTTTTCTTAAAGATTTTATTTATTTACTTGAGAGAGCGAGCAAGCAGGTAGGAGCATGGGGTGGGGCGAGGGGGCAGGGCGAGGGGCAGAGGCAGAAGCAGACTCCCCGCTGAGCAGGGAGCCTGACAGTGAGGAGGGGCTCGATCCCAGGACCCTGGGATCATGACCTGAGCCGAAGGCAGATGCTTAGCCGACTGAGCCACCCAGGCGCCCCTAAAATTCACTTGTTCTACGTGCACAATTTAATGATATTTAGTAGGTTTACAGAGCTGGGCAGTTATTCCTTCATATCTCCATCTCTCCCCAGATTTCCCTAATGCCCACTTGCAGTTAATACCTGTCCTCACCCCTGGGGGCAAACACTGATTTTGGCTGTGTGCAGGCCCTTTTGAAAACAATGTATTACATGTCTTAGATAGGTAATGACACTCACTTGGGTTGAACACCCAAAAGTTTGAAAAGTATTCGGTAAAGTACCTCTCTTGTCTCTGAACCCTGCTGTGAAGTTTCTATCCCTCTTGGGCAGATAACCACGGTATAGTGTTCCAAATTATTTTTAGAACACCATGCCCATATCCTTAAAAAATTAGGATGCATTTCAAACATAGAAACATAAGAAATATAACAAATATGTAAACATATATATGTCAAACAGCTTTATCAGAGTTTAACATTTTGGCTTATTGGCCTTGTTGTAATGACTATAATCTCACAGCATAGTTGAAGTCCTCTCTGTACCATCTAGCCCCTCATTCACCCCCTTCTCCCTGCCCTAGACAAAACCACATTTCTGAATTTTGTGCTGACCATATACACCAGGACTCTCCCTGAGTTGGGTGACCTGGAGCCCCCATAATTGCATCGTTTTTCTTTTTTTTTAATTTAAATCACAGTTAGTGATATTAGTTTCAGGTCCTCACAAGTATATTTAACATGTGCATATTGTTTTGCCTGTTTTCAATCTTTACATAAAGGGACACATTGTCCAGTGCCTGCCATTCTGTCATTTGTCTTCGTTGCTCAGTGCTGCTTTTGAGATCTACCTATTTTTATTCATGTAACTACAGTCATTTTTATACATAAAACTACAGTTATTTTAGCTTATGAATTTCTTTTTTAGAGCAAGAATGTGCCAGTGGGGAGGGGCAGAGGGAGAGGGAGAATCTTTTTTATTAAGATTTTATTGATTTATTTATTTATTCAAGAGAGACAGAGAGAGAGAGGCAGAGGGAGGAGAAGCAGGCTCCCTACTGAGCGGGGACTCAATCCTAGGACCCCAGGACCATGACCCGAGCAAAGTCAGATGCTTAACCATCTGAGCCACCCAGGTACCAGGAGAGGGAGAATCTTAAGGAGGCTCCACACCCTGTGTGGAGCCTGACTCTGATGCGGGGCTTGCTCTCACGACCCTGAGATCATAACCTGAGCCAAAACCTCATTGGATGCTTAACCAACTAAGCCACCCAGGTTCCCTTCTTTCTAAATCACTTTTAAAAATGATTACATGGTAACTATTTTGTCTAGAATTCAGAAGCTTAAAATTTTTAAGTAGACATATCTTTTTGGATAATTTCTATTACTTCTCAATTTAGAATTATTTCTCCCTCCAGAAATTTGATGAATATTTCAAACTGTTTTCTTCTACTTCTCCATAGCTTCATGTTTTATACTTAATTCAATTGGTTTTTAATTTTGAACGTGATGTATTTTCATTGAAATATGCCAACTCCTGGGGCACCTGGATTAGATTGGATTAGATTATTTCCAGGATACTTTTCACCCGGCTAAATATGTGTTCTCGCCTCAGTCACAGAATACAATTTCTGTGACTTTGGTGGTAGTGGAGGGTCAGTTAAAAATAATGTGAAGTGAGAGAAAGCCTAGATCTTTATGTAGGAACTTCCAGTATCCAAAAGAGTTCTTCAGAAATTGTGGCCTCATTATTAGGTTTATATGAGCCACATTTCTCCTTGAGGAAATGGGACTTCTTATGATGATGAGTGTATCCAATAAATGGATAAATGTGGTTGTCAGAAATGCTAAATTGGGAGGTGGTATTACAGAATACAAGCTTCATGAGGGCAAGGATTTTTGTCTCATTTGCTTCCTGCTGTTTGTAGAGCTGAGAACAGTACCCTGCCTATTAGACGTGTTCAGTCAACATCTGGCAAATGAATGTCGAGGGCGTGCTCTATGCTCTAGGGCTCACACTTTAGGACCTGAAGCAGGATCCCAGCATGGGTGAGTTTCCCTTGTTTCACACGGCAAAGACAACAATATGGTAAGTGCCTGGGAGGAGTTGCTTGGCTGCCCTTTCCTAAAGCGTTTCTCTGTCCAGGAGTGGAATTTGAGATACAGTGGGAGCAGAAGGGTTAGGGGGCAGGGCACTTACACAGACGCACCGCAGAGAATACGAGCAACTGGAATGCAGAAGAGTCACAGGTACCCACAGAGCCTACCTGGCAAGACTATTGGGAATCTGGGCTGTGGAGGACTGAGAATCCCCTTGTGTTTCAGGGCAGGGAACTTGGGGTCAGAGGTGAAACCAACCACCCAAGTGCATGTGGGGGGTGAGGATGAGCCGGGGCTCCTGCCCAGGGCTCAGGGGCCCAGTGCCTTACCCGGACACACAGCCAACGTCTTAACCAGCAGCAAGTGAAACATAAACTATTCCATTCAAATGCGCTCTAATTAAAAGTGACAGCAGTAAAAAGCCCAGTAAAACAAGAGGGAAAGATCTATAAAACCAGAATCCAGTTTTAACCAACATTATCAGGAAACATGGGATCAAAAGGGGTTAATTAACAATACGAAGAGAGGAGAACCTGGCTGACTCAGGGGGTAGAGCGTGCGACTCTTGATTTTGGGGTTCGAGTCCCACGTTAGGTATAGAGATGACTTAAAAAAAATCTTAACAACAAAAACAAAAACAACAGTGTGAAGAGAGTGTAATCAAAGGTGGAAGTTAGAGTTGGCCAAAGGCAGGAGGTCTTTTAGCTTTTGGCATATTGTAAAATCCCATTGGGTTAAATCAAAATTAACTAAAAGAGTGCAAGTTTTTTCCTAGTTTGCCAATTCAATTCCAATCCTACTTTCCAGGTTGTTGGTCTGATTATCTCACTGACTTCAGAAAAACTCCTCAGAAAAACCAATGCTCCCTGAGCAAAGAAAATTCTCTTTGGGATGGTGCTGGGTGCTGTCAGGCTGGGAGAATATCTTTGTATCTGTGTTCATTCATTAGTTGATGGCTCCCAATCACCACCTCACCAAACATTTGTTGGACACTGACTGCGTGCAGGGGTGCTGTGGCAGTTTCTATGGCTATAAAGACCAATTATGTGCCCCTGAAATAGGCATGGTAAACAGCGAGTGCAGTGCAAGATAGGATGTGTTACAAGAGATCCAAAAGGAGGAATTAATAGCATGCAAGAGAGGAGGGGATGACAGAGCTGTGTCTGAAGGAAACGGAAGAGGAGCTCTCTAGGAGGACATGGCCAGCCCCAGGCAGGCAGCTGGATGCTCTGAATAAAGCTGCAAAGAGGGCGGAGGGCAGGGCTGAAAAGGCCACTTATATGGGGGCGCCTGGGTGGCTCAGTCAGTTGAGCGTCTGACTCTTTGTGTCAGCTCAGGTTATGATCTCAGGGTCGTGAGATCGAGCCCCGCATGGGGCTCATGCTCAGCAGACACTCTCCTTAAGATTCTCCCTCTGCCCCTCCCCCAACTCACTTGCAAGGAAATAAATAAATAAATTTAAATTAAAAAAAATGAAATCTTCAGAAGGAAAGAAAAGGCCCCGTACCTGCATTTGAATATCTCTGGAATTGATCACTTCCACAATGCCTACCACATTGTCAAACACGAGGCCGAACTTCTTACAGTTGTCTAGGAAAAACGAAGCAAAGCTCCATTCAACACCCAGAGCATGTTTATGCAAAGCGACCCACCACAGTGACCACAGGGCCCCGGTTCTGCCGTACCGATTGTAATGGAATTGATTTTTCCTTTCACCCGTAGAGTGGACTTGTTGCATTTGAAAATGTAAGCCACTTGTTTCAGTTCCGTCTCTGAAATCACCAGGTCATTCCTGTCCTCTTGGTACTCCTAAGATGAAAACACAGGCAAATACCGAATCTAAGGACATATAGATGGATGGGCTCCATGACATGCTGGAACCACTGCGGGGTTCAACACTCATTACAGCTTTCCGTATGTTCTTTCCAAATCAACTTGCCTTTACAGACCAAACTCCCGGTCTTCCTCTGTTATTGTAATGATGGGAATGGATGGAACCACTGCCTGGAAGGGCAGTCAAGGTCCATCTACAGTCAAATATCAGGCTTGTGGGCTGGTGGGGGGAGTGTGGGAGCTTTGCATTAAGTCTACATGCTGCATCCGGACTTTACGCTGCAGCTTCAAGTATGAGCCGGGCATATAGGCTGGTGACAACGGTGGTGTCAGCCCGTGTGTACGGTTAGCCCAAGACAGCCTTCCCGGGGACTTTGGTCCTCCACCTTTGGGGAAGCTCCCCGGACTGGCAGGAGGCACCAGCTTTCATGCACATTTGAAGTGTCTTTGTCCTGTCTGCACAAAGGCTGCAAGTGCTGGGTGGCACGGCAGGTTACGTTAGTGCTATGTCCGTGGGACAGACGTCCTACAACCAGAACGGGGCACAGATTACAGGTTTATGGAAACAGTGGTCAAGCAGACACAGCAAGTAGAAAGGTGGGTGCTGGGGCTGAGGTGAGGGGGGCAGAGGGAGTGGTGATTTGAGGGGCACAAGGGTCCCGTTTTGCAGGATGGGAGGAGTTCTCTGGACGGACGGGCTGATGGCCCCACGGCAATGTCAACGCACTTCATGTCCAAGGTCCTTACATACACTTAGATGTTAAGATGGTCAACGTCACGTTCTGTGATGTTACCAGTTTAAAAAATAATTTTAAAACATCGTGAAAAACGATGTATGAGAAATAAGTGAAAGACAACAAAAACAAGTCAATGGAAGCATTCAGAAATGCCCCGGTTTCTACTCTAGACGGTGGCTTGTGCCTTTGTCACGTCACTCAGAAATCCCTAAGACCTCGGGAAATGGTTCAGCCTCGGTAACCCTTCGACCTTAGTCACCGGTTTAGCAAAGGTCCCTTCCCTGGAGCATGTCGGGAAGAAAGATGAAAGGGCTTCACTCACTACTCTCCATTTCTTTCCTTCCAGCTCGAACACAGGAGCATGCTTCTGCAGAGGATGAGACTGGGGGGCCCTGGGGCCTGAGACGTGGCTTTTGGTCGGAGATGGAGTTTGTCCCCCTTGAGCCCGTAGGCTGGGATTCTTGTACGTCTTCTGGTCATCAGTGACGTGCCGTAGCCCTGCGAAGGTAACACAGCCATGCGTCTCTGTAGTTTACGCAAAGGAAAATGCCCCTCACTCCTTAGATCAACGTGATGTGAACAGCGCGAGGAATTTGAATAATGCTATTTTTGTAACAGTCTAGTGTTCTCTCAAAGTCAATGACAGGCAGAGTCTGAGACCTTACAAATGTAGTGTTACTTAGAAGCACGGTAAACATTTTTTAAATTGGAGGAACCTCTTCGTTAAGGAGATGAGAGATGAAAATCCTACAAAAAGCAAAGCACCTGGCCCAAAGGATCGCGTGATTTACTTCTTTTCTCATGGCTAAATCATTCTCCAGGCATAGCCTACAAGGATTTGGTATCTCAGCAAGTATATGTCAGAGTATGGAATCGACTTTAGGGTTATGAATCCATTCCCTTACTTTGCAGATAAGGGGACTGCCCAGCCAGATGGATCCATCTAAGAAAAATTTAGAATTTGGGGCTCTTAGCCCCAAGGACAACTGTACAATAACTCCTATTGCCTGTCTGAAGCAAAAATGCATTTGCATAAACCTTATTGTTCAGAGCGCATGTGCATCCTGATATATTTTAAATGTATGATTTAAAACAAAACTGTTCATGGTGAGGACCAAAGTACTTCAGTGATCTAATTATTTGGCAAACCTGGACACTGCCTGAGGACAGAGGTGTGATTGTCATTTTATTTCACTCTATCTTAATGCCTTGGTTGCAGATGGGGCTGGAGCATCAGAGGCTTAAGTGGTAATGCAGTGCAGTGGTCCACTTAGAACCCAGAGTCTCTGAGTTCTTCTTGCTGGTCCATGCAACAGCCCACTGAGCCCATGTGCCTCAAGATGAAGAACGTTGCAGGCTTCCGCTTTCCCAACAGCAACTCTCTGTGTGTTGGGGATGGGGATGGAATGATGGAATGATGTACTATGGGCTCTGGGGGATCTGTGTGCCTGGAGCCAGAGGGAGACAGCATCAAGGTCCAGTTTTCTCACCTTTCGTAATTCCTTCTCCTTGGTTAAGTTGGGCAAATAGAGCAGAACGTGAAGGGGAGGACTCCTCTCTTTTGCCTTCATTCTCGAAGAGTGGAGGTGGCCCGGGAGGAGGTGGAGGTGGAGGGGGAGGAGGAAGGCCAGGCCCAGGGGAGAGAACTGACAACGCTGTTGCTGTCGATGCTACGGGACCCTGTGGGAGAGAGAAGACGGAAAGTGTCACCTTCAGACTGACGCCCTCACTGAGAGCTGGGATTTTGCGAACGTCACTCGGAAGCTGTTACCATTGAGGAAGTGGGGTTCAACACTCACAGAGGGGCACTAAGCGGGCACACCTGTGCATCTTGGGTCTGTTTGGGAGCACTGGGATCGGGGTGGGGATCCACCTTGGGAGTGGAGCATGCTTGAGTGGGACAGCCCTGTTGGTGGAAACGGGGTTCCCGCTGCCAACTCGGGGGCAAACAAAGCCACATTCCCAGGGTCATGTCCAAAGCTCAGGACGTGAATCAAACCGGCCTTGGCCAATTGAGAATTGTAAGAAAAATGGAGTCCAAGTGATAAAAAGATTTGACTTTCCGGGCCACTGGGAATTGCAAACACCAATGAGAGAGAGAAAATAGTGGAAAATACTCAGTGGTTATTAGGTGTTTTTGAGCATTTTTGGAGCATCTCAAGAAAGAGATACTCTAACTCTTTCTCTGGAACTCATTTTTAAATGCTTCAAACTGGTCTTCAAGGAAGGGCCTTGTATGACCTAGATGCCTGTCAAATCTGAAGGTGATCAGGGTCCAGGATGACCTGATGGCTTCGTTCATCTGATGCTGATAGTGAACTGACTAGAACCCAAATCCTTTCTGAGCAAGAGCTATGCTTACTCTCATTTTTGCTGCTGTGTGAAATTCAATTTTTCTTTTAAGAAAAATATTTTAATTATTTTAGAGAGAGAGAGAGAGAGAATACGAGCGAGGGGAGGAGCAGAGGGAGATAAACTCCAGCAGACTCCCTGCTGAGCACGGAGCCTGGCACGGGTGCTCCTGGGGCTCGATCCAAGATCCTGAGATCATGACCTGAGCCAAAAACCAAGAGTTGTAATACAATTTACATGACAGTAAAAGGTGCTAGACCATAGTGGAATTTGTTTTAATGGTCCTAGTGCCCCCCACCCCAGAACTTAAAACTAGTAGGATAGAAGCACACATATGCCACAAACTTGGGTGATGCAGCATTTTACTTTAAAACCTGAAGTAGAACTGTATACTTACGATAGGGAATTATAAGTTAGATCAATTAAAAAATAGGAGAGTTAAAAAAATTCAGAGTGAGAGAAATGTGGTTTCGGTTCCTATGTTTCCAATACCAAATACAAAGTGTTTTTTGT
Organism: Procyon lotor; assembly: GCA_028646535.1. Taxonomy (NCBI): domain Eukaryota; kingdom Metazoa; phylum Chordata; class Mammalia; order Carnivora; family Procyonidae; genus Procyon; species Procyon lotor. The sequence continues at coordinate 117,235,343 of CM053608.1, read as the reverse complement.
ATTTATTAACGTTAACATATTAACGAAGACATCATATTCTTAATTTTCATAAACAACTCAGTGTTCCAAGGTATCAATATTAGGAAGTTTTAATCTGTAGTAGTTTCCAGCTGAAATAAAAAAACATGCTATTTTCAAAGTACTTACATAATTCTTATTAGGTGTAGAATTACTCTAAAGATAAAAGATTCTTCTCTTATTCAGAATGCATGTCTTCAAAATTGAGTAGGCTGGAGGTCTCCTCTCCTGAAGCTATAATTTGTGATGTTTTCTTGTTTCTAAGGAAGACCAGCCTGACTCCAACAGGATTCTTCGGTCGAGCAGAGAATCACTGCCCAATTCTTGAGACTGGTCAATTTTTTTTTTTTTTAAGTATCTTAAATGTTTACTCTTATGTTGCTGGGGTGAAATTTGAGAATTTGCTCTGAATCATAAATAGCGTATAATCTAAGTTTTGCACGTCAAACACTGGTCTGGTACTCAGTTCCAGATGCTAGAAGCCCCAAATATTACTTTTACCCCTAAACACATAATACAGTGAGTGAAAGCCCAGACCCCCTCCTCACATAGGAAACACCTAGACTAGCAGCTTTCTAGTCCTATTCTGTGGGAAGGAGAGAGGATACTGGCTTCTGTATCTTGGAATGATTTAAATGGTGCCCTGCTCGCAGAATTCAGAATCTCTTTCCAAGAGCCATTAGGGGACACTGAAACCAATATGCCCCCTATTCAACTTTCTGGAACTTTGATACCTTCAGACGGCTGACCCGGGAACACCAAACAAAGGATTTCCTACAACAATGATTGGATAGAAAAACCAAAAACGAAGAGGACTCAGGATCAGCTGACACTCTCCACGGGTTCTTTGTAGCTGGCGGCTCATTCCTGCTGCAGCCCCAGCAAGGGCACAGAACTAGGCTCTGGTTTCCAAGGAGACTACACAGTGAGCGCGCCGCCCCACACTGCAGATAGCATCCTCAAAAGCAAACGGGTTAGCCATTCCCTTGATGGGACTCGGGGCCGTCCCTTGTAGTGCAACCTGTTTTTGCCTCTTGCTCCTCTCCTCCTCCCCACCCCGGATATCACAGCACAGGTCACCAGAGACTTCTGCATCCTCCCAAGGGCCAGCCACGCCCGCTGGAGTCACAGCCTAGCACTCATCTTCAGTCCCAGGAGAAAGAGAGGAAGATGGTCAGGGAAGGCAAGGGAGCCAAGAATTCTGCAAAGTCTAGTGTGCGCCAAGTGCTGATTGTTTCCATTCCTTTAACAGATATTTAATGCTCAGGATAGGACAGGCTCTATGCCAGGGGTTCCCAAACCTGTGTGAACATTAGGATAATTTGGGGGATCTGTTAGAAATTCGAAAGCCTGGCCCTCATCCCAGAAACGTGCTCTGGGGAGGTGAAACATGGGCGTCTGTGTTGTTTGAAGCTCCTGAGGGGATTCCAATAGGCAGTCAAGTTTGGGAAGCATCATTCCAGGCTATGTGCTGAGATTAATCTTAGTCCTCATAATAATATTACTAGGACTGTCTTGAAATCCCTATTTCACTGAAGACAAAGCAGGAAAAGAGAAGACTGACCCAATAGTAAATGGCCAGTAAATAGCAGAGACAGAATTCAAGCACATCTCTGCTTGATTCTAAAGCCTTCTTTGGCGAAATCCTGTATATTATATTCAGGATTAAAAAAAAAAATAGTCACTAGTGTAATTAAAGAAACAGAGATATAGGCTAGAAAGTTGAGGTAGCCTGTATTTCTATATGAATTATTTCTGTAGTTCAACATACTATGTGTACTGTGTTGCTCTTGGGCCTTTAGGCTCAAAGAAACATGATGGAAACAGGGAGAGGGGTGTTGTCATAACCGGGTTCATTTTTACCTCCGCTATGCCTTGCTCTGTTCCTCTCATGCCCCAGTGGCTGGCCAAGCTCCTGCAGCCAACTCTGGAACCAAGACCCCACATCCTATGGAGACACAGGAAGTCTTGGGTGTTGAAACTCACATCTCAGCATCAAGTTGTTCTCGGTATGGGCTTGTTGAGACTCTGTACCCTTGGTTCAAGAAACTGGCCTCTTGCCTTATTCATTTTTCCCGAGTACCCACTGGTTCCAGTAATGGGGATTTGCACCCAAATCTTGGTTCCTTGCCTAGTGGTCAAGTTTTTCTGGGATGGGGACCTGACCTCTCTCTCTGCTCCTCCTCCCACTCGCTCACTCTCTCTCTAAAATAAATAAAATCTTAAAAAAAAAAATTACTACTTTGATATGTTGATGAAACCAGTCTCAAACAACTTAGAGCCCCAGGCTGGAAACAAACGAAAACACATTTTACTAAAGTCATTGTGACACAATGACTTGCAACTTAAAAAAAAAAGACGAGCAGCATATTTATGACTTTAAATGGCCATTTTCAAGGTACAAAAGTTTACCTCTGTTGCAGCAAGGACACGGCACAAAACCTAGAAATGCTGGTTTTGAAAGCTATTAAGATTAATTTTGAGAGCAGATGTTTGATTATATACTTTTTTGGGGGGGTGGACAACTATAGCTGCCTCATCTGATTTTAAATATATGAACTATAAAATAATGAAACTATTGTATGCAGCATGTGGAAGGCTTGTAATGTTTCGGTTAAATATGCCATATATATAACATGTAATGTAATTATGTACTAATATGCATTGAACATTTTTTCATTAAATGTTACTTGAATCAACTACTAATCATTTCATTACTTTAGAATTTAGATTTTATTCTGAAGAAGAAACTACTTCTGGTTCTTAAATCAAACCTCCTTATTGTTTTGCTGGTGGCAATTGCAGATGTAAATAACACCCCATATTTCTATCCCCAGTGACAAACCACTGCTGTAGTGATCTAGTTAGTTAGGGTATAGTCTAGCTTTGGATCTAAATAATTTACAAAAAAGAGTCCACTCTGATTATCCATTTTGCTGAGTTTGTATAAAGTGGGTCAACCTGTACTTTTAGACAGAGGTTTTGTATCTTTGTGAAAAATTAGGCAAAAAGTGAAACATAGCAGCTTAAGTAAAAAACACACACATGCACAAACCCAGCATCATCTCTGTCTCTTGGCTCTAAGTTCTCCATCTAAGATTTTTCTGCCTAATAATTGATTTGTTTGGGGATGCCTGGGTGGCTCAGTTGGTTAGGCGTCTGCCTCCGGCTCAGGTCATGATCTCAGGGTCCTGGGATTTCCCGCATCGAGCTCCCTGCTCAGCAAGGACTCGGCTTCTCCCTCTCCCTCTGTGGCCCACCTACTGATGTACTATCTTTCTCTCTCTCTCAAATAAATAAAACCTTTAAAAATAAATAAGTAAATTAAATAACCAATTTGTTTGGAAATTTTCAACTCTTATATTTTAAATTCTAAGATTTTTCAAAGCCAACAATAGTGGTAGCAGATGATCTGGTCTCCATAGAACCTAACTCCTTAACAGATAGATTGAAAGTGAATTAGGCTGAGTAGGCTCATGTGTCAGTCCATTCAGCAAACATTTACCGAGTGCCTCCTTGCACGGAACTGGGTATACTGTGAAGTCAGCATGCATCCTGCTTATTAAGAAACTCATAATCTAGCAGGCACGTCACATGCACAAGTAAGTAATCACAGATACAGCTTGATATAGGCCACGTGTAACAGGAACTGGGGTGTGAAAGGCACAAAAGAGGGCATGGCCAGCTCTCCCCAGGACAGTGGGATTAGGCGAGCCAGAGCAGGCTGTTGTGGTCTACACCTGGGCTGCACCAGATGGTGGTCTGCACCATCCTACGTGTGGGAGAGGATGGAATCATATAAAGAGATACCAAGGGAGAAACGTACGTGCAGATAATATTAAAGTGGATAACATCTACCTTTAAGAATAGGCCAGCCAACCTATATCTTGGCCTGTGTTTTTACCAGTTTTTAAAAAAGCAGAGACCAAGAAATAAAAATACCATGCAACAGACTCTTAGAACCATGGATTGTTCTAAGGATTGTCCTTATCTAAGGATTGACAGTCTAAGGATTGTCCCCTTCAACACAGTTTCTGTTACAATGTCTCTTCTATGAAACTAGCTTAGTGATCCTCATAATCCGAGCCACCTGTCTGGCCAAGTATTTGTGAAGATCACAGATAAAGCTACAAAATGAAACATCTGCCACACAGTGGTACTATTTATGCCCCCCCCCCCCGCCCCCCGCAGCCATCCTTCCCTTATGGCCACGCACACACACCACACACACATAGCTGCCTTCTGATTCTTGGTCAGATTCTTTCTCTAGCTGCCTACCTTGGAGTGAACCTGACCCATCCATCCCCTGGCTTACAGTTAATGATCTCTAGGTAGTAGTGACAATGTACATGTGCCTAATTACCCACTTCAGAAGCAGTTTAAAAATCACAAAGCCATTTTAATTGCAAATACGCTTACATTAACATGCTACAGTTGCAGGAATTCACAATGTTTTACTACTGAAATTTTTGGTCAAAGGCTGTTTGTTAGTTTACCCAATATAGCACCTAAAATTCAAAGGTGACAGGGGGCCTGGGTGGCTCAGTTGGTTAAGCGTCTGACTCCCAGAACCTTGGGGTTCTGGGATGGAGCCCCATGTTGGGCTCCCTGCTCAGGGGAGAGTCTGCTTCTCCATCTGCTCCTCCCCTCTGCTTGTGCCCTTGCTCTCTCTCTCTCTAAAATAAATAAATAAAATCTTTAAAATAAAATAAAATACGAGGGTGATAAGCCACTCATATATCACAAAAGGAGGGAGGAGTTAAATGAAGGAACTACCCAGTTTCAGAACTAAAGACTTTCTATACACATGACCAACTGTTCTTGTTGTAAAAAAATACTTCACAAATTCATGATTTAGGGTTTGTTTATATTTTAGAATCAAAACTAATTTCTTTCTATTTTTTGCAAGATGTACTTTGATCAAGAACTTACTGAAATTGATACATTTCCAAAATTGTCAATTTCTATAAGTGCTTGTGAATTTTACTTTCATATTTATATCACGCTTTTATTGGCAGACAACTATAATCAAGAAAAAAGATTGCACATAAACTAACAGATGATCATCCTGTACAACATAAGCAGAAGCCAAAGGGAATTATGACTTTCGCCTCTATTTTCTTATTTTTATCACTTCCTATAATTCTGAGACTTGTTCTGCCAATGAAAACAAAGTTTCTGGAGGCCCTTCCAAGAAAACAGTTAAAAATACTACAATGAAGTGCTGTATAATATTTTAAGCATATGTTTATTAATAATTTTTTATAAAGTCAAATTAGGGAATATTTCCTATTTCATCTTTAGTAACAGAACACTACTTGAATTTTAGGTTTGAAATACAAAGATGGTCCCACGATTATGAAGGAAATGTGGGGCCCGTTTTGAGCACTTTTCTTCAGAGGCAAGATTCCAAACAACCTCATCTCAAGAAGCACAAGAGGGAGGGTCATGAAAATACACCTCATGGTTTCATCAATGACCTCTGATGGTTTCTGTCCCGACCATCTTTCTAACCTCACGTGATCTCTCATCATTCCTTTGATGACCTGGAGGGATGTGAGCTACGGAAGCAGATGAAGAAGAAACACAACAACAAAGTCCCTTCAGAGAAGGAGTAACGGCTTTAAGTTGGAACACAGCCTGGGCAGAACATGCACCGTCCGTATTCGTTTGTGGAAACCAGTAACCTACGGTTTTTATACCTGTTGTTCTCTTAACTTATATATGGGGATGTGGCCCTGCAGAAAACCTAGGTGATGATTTCTGTTTTACACGTGCCAAGTAGAAATGCTTGGTGAAAGCAGACCGAGCCTTCAGAGCGGCAGAGTCTAGAAGGATCTATTGAGTACCATCTAATTTGCTCAAGTGATCCAACTATTTTGCATCAATTGTCTCGGTAAGTAGCCTTAATTATTAGTTTGCCCTTGCTTTGCTACTGCTATCTGGAACAAATCTGGGATTTCCAGATTGTCTTGTCTTCTTGTTTGCCAGCACTGGCAGCATGAAAATATAATTTCTCATGAAAAAAAAAAAGGAGAGATAAATCTTCCATGGGAAAATTTTCCAGAGTTAAAGATAGCAGAGTATACCCATCAAAGAGGCAAACTATAGATAGCCAATAGTTATAAGAAGACCGAGAGTGACATGTGGCTTGAATTATCTGGTCAACTACTTCATTCGGCCAGAACATCCTAGGTCTGAACTATCACCAAATTAAAGAATTTGCTTTCTTTCAGATGTTAGGGTCTTCACGAAAAGATTGTATTTCTTAAATGATCCATGCGTGGTAAATGATGGGGGCGGGGGTGAGGGGAATAGAGGCTGTTAGAAAGATGATTTGCATTTGGCTCTATGTTATAGTTATTATTTACTTGAGAAAGAGTTAAAAAAAAAAATAGAAGCATTAGCACATTAGCATCTCCTGAGCTTTACAGTTGAAACACATGAAGAGTAACTTTTGTCTCAACTGCAGGCTCCAAAATTCACAGGGAAGTTTAACTGGTGCTCAGGTCTGGGAAAAGGTGTGTGGGGAGCTCAGCTTGCATCAAGAGATGCAACCCAGACCAGCAGACTGTGGTATGAGCTACATTTGCTACATTCCAGGCAGGGTTTGTCCTACCTGCAGAACACAGCCTGCACCTTCCTCCCTTCCCTTAAGAAACCCTTCTGGCTTCATCTAATATTAGCATGCATTTACTGAGTTCACACCAGCTGGGGATTAGTGGTGAGCAGGTGGCAAGGGACAGGTGCAGGGGAGGCGTTTGGGACCAATATTCTGCTGCCTGTTATAAAATGCATTGTCCATTTCTGCTACCACCCTTGGAGAGAAGAAATAAAGAGATATTATTTATGCGGCTCTTGCACAAGAAGTGACATGCTGCGAATTTCATCATGAAGAACTGTGATTCCAAATGAATGCGTTCAATGTAGCCAATGCCACTGGGCATGATATTTAAGGTCCTGTACCAGTCCCTGCTGCAGATTCCTGGCAGAGTGGGGGAAACGGCCCTACTTTCCTGAGCTCCCAGCCCCGGAAGAGAGAGAAGCACTTCCGTGTTCCCAGACAGCAGGCTCTTGGCTCTCAGCTTTCATGTCTTTGCTCAGGCTGCGCCTTTGTTTGGAAGACTCTTCCCCAATTCACAATCTGGAAAACCCTTGTCTATCCTTCAAGGCTCACCTCAAGCATCTCTTCCTTTTTGTAGGTTTCTCTCTCCCAAGTGCAGATTTCCTGTTTCTCTATGCAAGGACCCGCTAGGAACCCCTGTGTTAGAGTAGTTCCGGCTGTACGGTAGTTGTCTGTCCGTGAATTCAGCTTTGGTCGTGAGCCTGAGCACAGCAGGGCCACTCCTTCCTCATCTTCATGTCCCTGGTAACGTGGCCCCGTGCCCAAAACACAGTAGGTGCTTCATAAATATTTACTGAAGTGACTAAGTAACTGCTTTTTGAGGTAGAAAGTGCTAGGCCTCATAAAAGCAGCATGAATTTTAAGGGGTGCCGTGGAGGTTCTGTCAGGGGGAAGGGGAATTTCCAGCTTGGGAAATAAGCGGAGGAGACGGGAGAGGGTCTTGGAGAGAAGGCCATGTGAAATAGGCGTCAAAGGCTGGCTGGACTGGATTTGGCACAAGGAAGCAAGAAGGGGGTGCCAGGAGCTGGGGACACCAGTGTTGTCATTACAGCAAATAACTGCAACTCAAGTGTTAGCGTCAGGCAAGGGCTTACAGATCCTTGCGAGGGACATCTTTCTAGGCATTACCTTCTTCTTCTTTTTCTTTTTTTTTAAGATTGTATTCATTTATGTTAGAAATAGCAAGTGAGTGAGCTAGCCAGGGGGAGGAGCAGAGGGGGTGGGAATGAGAATCTGAAGCCGATTCCAGCTCAGCACAAGGCGGACGTGGGGCTCGATCCCGCCACTTCGAGATCATGACCTGAGCTGAAACCGAGTGAACGCTTCACCCGAGTCCCCCAGGCGCCCCTCGGGGCATTACCTTCTGGTGTGACGTGTTTAATCAAACTACCACTGCTCAAAACTATCTTCGAAGATTGCCTTCAGATCTCTTTACAAAAACGTACAAACCAAGGAATCACTCATGCCTCTATGCTCTGTCCCTTTTGATTGAAAAGAGTATTACTTGAATTAACCCCCCTCCAAAGAGGGTCTCATTGGCTTTTGGCCATTTGAAAAGATAAAATTCACTTTTATTATTATTATTATTTTTTTAAGATTTTATTTATTTATTTGACAGAGAGAGAGATCACAAGTAGGAAGAGAGGCAGGCAGAGAGAGGGGGGAAGCAGGCTCCCTGCTGAGCAGAGAGCCTGACGTGGGGCTCGATTTCAGGACCCTGAGATCACGACCTGAGCCGAAGGCAGGGGCTTTAACCCACGGAGCCACCCAGGTGCCCCTAAAATTCACTTTCAAAGAAGGAGGACGTGCTACCATTTAATACCCTAAAAAGGATGGGCTGAAGGAAGGCTGTATCTGCCCTTGCCCTTTCTCACTGGGGGTGGGAAGGACAGGGAGATGGACAAAGCCGTACAACCATGGCAATGATTAATGGGGGGCCCGGTCTCAGGAAGCGGGCAAGTCCCCAAGGAACGATGAGGGCTGTGCTTCGACCCAGAGGTGTGGCTCCTCGGTGATGAATGAGAACCCAGGGGTGCCCAGCGGGGCTCAGCTCTGGGCTGGAGTGACAGCCGAGCTCACTCAACATTTCCTCCGATTCAGGCACCCCCAGCTCTGTTCTGGGGAGCACCTCTGCCTGCATGTCTAAACCTCCACGTTCTTATTTTCCTAAGAGGAGCTGGAGGAGAGAGTAAGGAAAAGGACATTGCCAGTTACACCACTGTCTTTAACGTTACACACAAAAGAATTTTAAATGCACACATCTTAATTAAAATATTCCCAAGGTGATAAATAAATTAGGAAGGTGTATTAACTTGCTAGCCCTCAGGTTAAGAGAGTTCAAAGTTCTTGGTTAGAAAAAAGTGCTAGTAAATTAAAAAAATAAACTTTAAAATTTTTAATTAATTAATCTTACAGATTTTATTTATTTATTTGTCAGAGAGAGAAAGCACAAGCAGGGGGAGAGGCAAGCAGAGGGAGAAACAGGCTCCTCGCTGAGCAGGGATCCCAATGTGGGGCTTGATCCTAGGACCCCGGATAATAACTTGAACTGAAGGCAGATGCTTAACTGACTGAGCCACTCTGGCAGCCCTAAAATAATTTTGATCATTAAGGTTGGCACTTTTATTTTTTTTTATTTTTTATGTTTTTTTAAAGATTTTATTTTTTATTTGACAGAGAGAAACACAGTGAGAGAGGGAACACGAGCAGAGGGAATAGTAGGGGGAGAAGCAGGCTTCCTGCCGAGCAAGGAGCCCGATGCGGGGCTCAATCCCAGGACCCTGGGATCTGACCTGGGCCGAAGGCAGACGCTTAACGACTGAGCCACCCAGGCGCCCCAAGGTTGGCACTTTTAAAAGCTACTACTCTTTTGATTTAGAAAGAGAAAAATTCTAAAACTTTAAAAAATTTATCTATTTTTATCAACCACAATAAAATTCGGATATGTGAGATAATAAACATAGTTTTAAATATAAAACGCTTACTTAGCATCATAGTGCAGCCAACTCTAAGCTACTGTGTATGAAATTATAGATATTTATTTACTTGTTTTATTTTTTTATTTCAGTAGGCTCCACACCCAGGGTGGAGACCCATATGGGGCTTGAACTCATGACCCTGAGATCAAGACCTGAGCTAAGATCAAGAGCCAGACACTTAACTGACTGAGCCACCCAGGTGCCCCTGTAGATATTTACTTTTGACCTATACTTATTCCACCGGAGATAGCTCAAGTACAAATAAAATCCTCAAATAATCCTTAAGCTTCAAAAGGCAGAAATCGAAGCTAGAAGTAATAGCTCATCAAATCAGACAACTGGTCTATAAAGGATCAAGAGATCATAACACAGAGTCAATCATAGTCCTTTTTTTCTCTAAAACTGCAGTTACCTCCAATCCCCCAGAAACCGCTTTCTAGAGATCACTGATTCACTGTAGCGTTCTTTATGATAGCCAAGATAGGGAAGCAACCTGAATGTCCAGTGGTAGATGAACAGATGAGGAAGGCGTGGTACACACACACACACAGGAATATTACTGAGCCATAAAAATTTGAGAGCTTACCATCTGTGACAAAATGGATGGACCTAGACGGTATTAAACTAAAAGAAATAAGTCAGACGGAGAAAGAGAAATACCATATGATTTCACTTACATGTGGAATCTAAAAAACAAAACAGATGAACAAACCAAACAGCAGAAACAGACTCATAAATACAGAAAACAATAAAATAAAATAAAATAAAATAAAATAAAATAAAATAAAATAAAATAAAATACATGCAGAGAACAAACTGAGGGGTGCAGTGCAGGCGTGAGATGAACGGAACAAGTGAAGGGGACTAGGAGGCACAGGCTTCGAGTGATAAGACAAGCAAGCCTTGGGAATGAAAAGCACAGCAGGGAATATGGTCACTACTGTCATAACTCTGTGGGGCGGCAGATGGGTCGCCAGACATGGCGGGGATCCCTTCCCAATGTACATAAATGCTGAATCACCGTGTTGTACACCCGAAGCCAACAGAGTACTGTGTGTCAACGGCACTTCAATAAAATAATAAAGGCCACCAATAAGGTGGATGATGGCAGCCTTTTCCCTGTCCTTACTCTTCCCATGTCCCCACACAACACTGCCCCCAGGGTTTTCTCCTCCATCAGGTCCTCGTTTTTTGGTCTCTGCCTCCATTTAACTATGGTTCCCAGGCACCTCCCCCCCTCCCCCCGCCCCAGGTGAAGTGAAGTGACTTCTTGACCTGCCTGCTACACCTTTCCATGCAGAGCATCTCACCTGCCTGGCAAAGACAGCACAGTGAAGGTTCCTGTCAAGGTTGTCTTGCTCCTCTCCTGGGGCCTCCTGTGGACTTCCCTGTCTGTACTGATGTTGCTAGGATTCTCCCACATTTCCAGATTGGAAACTTGGTGTGTAGGTTTGATCTCTCTCTCTCTCTCTCTCTCTCTCCCTCTTAGCTTTGTCCTCAACTTGGTGTCCACTCCATCTCTTTCTTTGCATTTCTGCCCCCACCCTCCAGGTCACATAGTAATTGCCACAGCCACAGCCATCCATTAAAGCCTCCCAACACGGATCGGAGCCTCTGATCTCCTCTTTTTCCCGTCTATCTTGCACAACTCCTAAATCACCATCTATGGTGTGCTTGCTTTTTGCTCAAAAACCTATGGTGAAGGAAAAAGCCCTGCATACCACATGTGGACCCATCTGTTAGGATAAGACATGCAGACAGAATTCACCACCTGGTCCCAGTCTCCCTTTTTGGCCTCAACTCTTGCCACGTTCTGCTCTGCAAAATTCACAGCTTTTCTCTCCAGGTATTTCGTTCATGTCCTATGCGCATGGGCCAAATTCCCTGCTAAGACCTGCCCTTTCCTTTAGTGTCTATCTAGGGCTCTATGAACTCTTATTCATCCTTCAAGACCCAAATCAAACATCAGCCGCTTTGTTGCCCATCCCTCCCACCCAGGAAGTCTAATTAGCAAGGTTTAGTTTCCAACAGAGCCTTGTATTATGGTTATTTATCTTCACGTCCTAATTAGAACCTGCTACTTGCCTGCAGAGACCACCGTAGCCTAAGTAGAATGTCTGCTGTGTGCCTTGTCCCTGGTAGGTGGCCAATACATGGCCAGTAAGTAAATGAGTTGCTAAATAAATGGAAGAGTAAAAATGAAAGATCTCCCCTGAGTCTCCCTCAAGTCGGACTCCTTGGGTCCAACTCTAATATACTAAGGCAGTGTTTTTCAAATCTTAACATGCATAGAAGTCACCTGGGGCACTCTTGTCGAAATGCAGGTTCTAATTCAGGAGGCCTGGGGGTGGGGCCTGGATGCTGCACTTCGAACAAGTTCCCAGATGGCTGCTGGCCCAGGAGCCGCAGCGCATCGCAGGACCGTGTGCTCCCCCCATGTTCCGTGTGAGCTTTGTGTTTACTTCTAGCGGGGCACCCTTGTATCACGCTGCATTTGTTTATCTGTTCTTCAGCAAGAACGTGAGTTTCAGCGGACAGGAACGGTGTCGACTGCCTCTTATATCCGTTTCTGCATTCTCGGCACCTTGCCTGGAACCTGGCGCATGGTAGGTGCTTAAGCTATGTTTGTTTAATTACTAGTTTCTTTCAGGCTGTTCAAAGCCAGTTCCGACCTTACTTCATTATCTGTGCATTTGGAACGACTTTGTCAGTCCACGATACTCCTAACTCCCTCTGAGCAGTCTGGATCTTTTCCATAGGAGAACAAAAGTAATTGGTTATCCAAAGCCCCAAAAGGGAGCTAAAAACCCAGGAGCAATTAAGTCGGCTGAACACAGCTGTGGTCAGGTAGGCTGGAGCGAGCCACTCTCCGTGGCCCCGTGGAAGAGATCAAGGAGCTCTGTGACACCATCCAAGGCTCCACCGACTCACTTTGATCCCGTAAACCTAAGGCACAGGCTGGGTACAAGTTCCAAATGAAAATTTTGATATAAAAGGTTGAGAACGGTTTCCTTCTGTAAAAATCAAGAGGGAGCCAGAGAGGCCAGAAGACAGGAAAACTTACAGGACATACATATTTAATGACCTGCAACAGAGCCTACATTATTTATAAGTCAGAATGCCCTCTGGCTGAGTTTTAATTTGCTCCCAGCAAACTGTTACACTTGTGCTTTGTTAACGGACAGACATTTGGCCTTTACGCTGAGGAAGAGGCCAAAGAGAAGGATCGGCCCCCAGGAAACGGAGTGATGGCAAAATGTTTTGCTTTGAGAAAAATAAAACCCCACCTCATCTATCACCGTGATAGTCCCAGCTCCTTGTGTTTTTCTGGAGGTTTGGTGCTTGGCAACTGGGGTACAGCATAGATGGGTTAAATGCACATTCCTAACAGAAGGAGTCATGTCCCCATTACATAAGACTTTGTGCATGCTCGTTTACATGTACTTTTTTTTTAAACTTCATTTATTTATTTGACAGAAAGAGAGAAAGAGAGAGAGAGCGCACAAGTAGGCAGAGAGACAGGCAGACAGAAAGGGGGAAGCAGGTTCCCCGCTGAGCAGAGAGCCCAATGCGGGGCTTGATCCCAGGACCCTGAGATCATGACCTGAGCCGAAGGCAGAGGCTTTAACCCACTGAGCCCCCCAGGTGCCCCCCGTTTACGTGCACTGTTATTCCTCTCTATGACTCATCACACCCCAGTGGTTCCCAAAGCCAAAGGAACTCAGGAAGACCTATGAAAGGACAGAAAGAAGTTCAAGATGTTTGATATCAGAAAGCTAGGAAGACAAGCACGTTTTGTCCAATTCACGGAATCCTTTCCATGACCTCTTCCTGGCCAGAGCCACACAGAACACAATAATTGTCTGCATGTTGATCTGGCCAATTCATAGGAAAAAAAAATCAGTTATTTTGGTAATTTTCAATGTTAAGAGGAGGCCTTGGCTGTTCAGCTCTTGTCTGACCTACAGGAACTGCCAATGAATATTACAAATCTGACCAACTGCAAGGGATGACAAATAATAGGGTCTCCACTGGGCTTCTGCCAAAAGGCTGATTTATTTGACAAAGCGCGGGTGAAACGCAGTGCTGAGGAAACCCTGTAAATTAATATCGTAAAAGGGTCACCGATAATTAAACGGGAAACTGCTTCAGGTGCAAAGTTCTTCTGGACCACGGTCCTGGTAAAGGACAGCTTGCAGAAACGAAAAGATTTCATTTCCCACAGTAAACGTCACCGGAAGTTCCACAGAGATGAGCCCCCAGCTGCTGCTCGCCGCCCCCACACACTTGTGGATGGATCCTCGCTCCAGTCTGGGGCCCCAAGAATCGCCAGCCTCCAGGTCTGACATTTCCCCCTGACAACTGAAGGGAACAACAGACCACAGTTGCCTGGTACAGCTGTGGTCTGACAGCCAGTGTCAGGAGGTGGGAGCTGGCAAGGCCAGTCCCGACCGCAAACTCGGGGGGAGCGATGACTTCTGCGAGTCCAGAGCCTCGAGCAGCCTACGGCTGGGCCCCCAAGCCCCCAGAGGGCTCACATCTCAATGTCCCATTTGAAAATGGAGAAAACATAAGGGCTACTCCAAATACATGCAATGTTAAGCCACCCTAAGCTTTCCGACTGTGTCCCTGAAAATGGAATGTGTTTCTTCAACCTGCCGAGTGTTGTGCCATCAGTGAATGCCAATACCCTATCTCGCTATATTCTCTCGGATCCTTGCCTTATAAATACTTTCTGTTTGCATGGGTGTGATCAGTGGGCAAAGACATGAAGTTATTCCTATTTATTTTTTCTTCCCAAAGGCCATCGGATCAGAGAATTCTTTTTTTTTTTTTTTTTAAATATGTAGAGTTTTTTTTTAAATATGTAGAGTTTTATGCTAGGATTCAGCATATTCTTTTTTTTTTTTTAATTTTTATTAACATGTAATGTATTATTTGCCCCAGGGTACATGTCTGTGAATCGTCAGGCTTACACATTTCACAGCACTTAAGAGCACATACCCTCCCCAATGTCCACACCCCAGCCACCCCATCCCTACCCCCCCACCTCCCAGCCACCCTTAGTTCGTTTCTTGAGTCTAGGAGTCTCTTATGGTTTGTCTCCCTCCCCATCCCTTCCTGTTTCATTTCTCTCCCCCACACCC